>DWEM01000703.1:0-17367 GCA_018245935.1 Agara belti belti
GTGGTTGAAACATGAACCACGATGGTTACAGGTTTTTTATTTCGAGTCTCGCAGACTCTCATTTAGCAGATTAAAATTCGAATCCTTTTCTGTTCTGCAGTGTTGCTAAAGTGTTCTGAGTGAAGGCATTATATTCATTAAGGAGCTACCGTTCATAATTGTTCGGTGCTGCACTCCGCTGATAACAATGAAATATCAGAGTAGGTATTTGAATTTCCTTCTATATTGAACTAAAATGAACAATAAGAGAGAAATACAATCTTAATTTACAGACGTGACTATTTTATTAAAGCGCTGAAGACTGTAGGCTGCCGGCAAAAATCACGGCACGTAGAAGGAATTGGTGCAGAATGCACTTTAAACATTCAAGTACTGAGATAATAAATATAACAAACTATTCCAACAGCCTTTATTTAATGATGTAAAAAATAGTATACACTGTTTGAAAACGGGAAACTTAACAATTTTTTTCTAAATAACATACAATACGAAAAAGCATTGTTCACGTGTGCCTAACAGTTAAACGTTAAAAAATATTCAGCTAATCAAGCCGTAACATAACGTAGTAGATTGGATATATTTCTTTAATCAAATCTATTCACAACGGTGAATAAGAAACCAGATTACGGGTCGAAGTAATTACAATAACATACAAAGAAATGTGGCGAATATAAGGATCCCGATTGAAGCGGGAACTATCGGGATATTATATTTCCGAACGTATTGATCCCCGAGGATCCCGTGTTCGGTTTCGTTTCGGTACAAGTTTTCAATCCCTCTGCGTTTTGGGAGTTGCACTGGACAATCTTATCGGGGCAGAAGGAGGGGAAGATTTTCCACTGTCCGGCGCCCTCTCACCTTTTAGGATTTCCCCCGACGCGGAGCCGGGGTACGCCGATTGGATTTCAAATTATTATGCGTGTAGTCGCCCTATAAGGGCTTTGCATTTTTAACGTTCCGATTCGCCTGCACAGGGGCGTTAAAAAGGTCGGTGCTAAAAATATATTTTTCCGTTCATTCAAACTAATCTGTGCCTATTTCGGTACGCGGTATCAAAATATCTGTTCATTTTTTCCCACCATAAGGACAGTAAGAACATGCGGCTATAGAAAGCACTCAGTTAAATATTTGCAGAGCGGTAACATTACAATTATGAATTCTCAACCTGCCACAATACACATACAGCTTCATTCATATTCATCACGCACAAAACGTGTCTGTAAAATTTTGTTAACTTTGTTTTAATGTAAGAAATGTATTTCGATAGACATAATAATATCTCATTCTCGTCACATATATATATATTTATATGTTAGTAGTTAACAGACGGATTTGGTGGAGCAGATTACATAGTGTCGACACCAAAGGCAAACGAACGTTCTTAGCCCAGATCGCATTAGAGACCGACCGTTGGAGATAATGCCATTGCAATATCCGGGATCCGATTGTATTGGCAAATTGGATCAAATGCAGCGCTCACCGCACAAAAGATAAGAAACGAATACGGGTACTAAAGATATTATGAAACGGCTATCAGGCGCCGTGTTCCGTACATATGACGATCGAAACGATTGTCAATATCCATTCCGCGAATGGAAGGTACGTTTTACCCTTTTTAATCTCTCCTTACCCTGTTCGAATCGTTCGTGAACATTCGATAAAAGATGAAAATTCAACGTACGAGTAGGCGCCCATTATGTGTACATGATTTATTCCCGAGCTCGGATAATGAGGCACGTTAATTTATATAATTATCGTGCGTAGTGTAGCGTGAAACAAAGTTTCGTATTGGAGCGTAAGGAAACGTAATCGAGGGGCACGTTTTGAGCGACCGAAAATGAGCAGGACGAGACCCGGAATAAATGAGTTAGGCCCAGCTTTTGTTAAGGACGTTCCGTTCAACCGTCACAACACTCGCTATGCGAAGATCACTGGGTATTGTGTGTAGTATGCTGCGGCACGAATTGTCCAGTTCTTTTCATTACGCTCCTTGATAAATCGAACATAATTACGCAGCTTGTGCATTTCGTTGCAATGTTTCGTATAAACTCATATTGAATATTGTTCATGACAAGACATTTGGCTATTTTTGCGAGGAATGAAAACATATTGTCCATGTAAACGACAATGCAGATTATTACTGCCCGTCGGGGACGCATACAGAGCTGTATAAGAAATACAATGGAGGGTTTTCGCTTGATAAGACGAAGTACCCGATAAGTAATATACAGAGATTCTCTTCTCGTTTTCGTCGTTTGGTTTGTTTTCCAAGTATTGTCTGAGGTAAAAAGTACTTTTTTGATACCACTATTACCCCAGTTGATGGATACATCACTTGTATCGTTTACATTTATAAAATATTGCCATTATAGCGACATCAGGGAAAGGTTTATTTCGTCGTCATTACAGGGTGAATTTTAAATTCAATGAGAGGGTGGACTACTCAACTATGTATGAAGGACCGGTCCTCTCCACGCTATTCACATCCGGTTGCATACATACATTTTCGTAGTATATGCCACATTGGCTGCTAAAACTTAAAGTAAAACTGTTACATACGGAAAATTCATAACGCTATTGTAATCTCGATAGAGGACGTAATGTTTAATAAACGGACGTGATGATATCGTACAATTTTAAACAATATAAGCGCTACAGAACGCTTCAATTGTTCTAATGAACACGCGCGAGCAGAACGCGAAACGGGACACCGAAAATTATTCATATTTTAATAAAGTCGTTAAGCCAGCGTTGAAAATAAAATCTCAATCGCGACTTGATAAACAATACGGCACGCTTAGGCTTATCTCCCCTTGACGATATCATTATTTCCCATTTTGCAAAAATTTACCGAGCAAAAACAGGCGCGCCGCTGGCATACTAATTCCTCTCGGTCAATATATCGCTATTGGCGCGCGGCGCGTCAGGCCTCACGTAATTCAAATGGTAAAATCTATTCACAATAAAACAGAAGCGAGCAATTTCAGTGTTAAATCTCATAATTCAAATTTCTCTCGTTGTTTACCGACCACGCTTCGGCACGCTATATAAACTCTCAAAATCTACCCGCATCCGTAACGAAAGCCTGCTCCGTTATTTATGGAAAGCCACGTTTCATTGTTGTTGTCGGTTTTCATTTTAACGTTTAATTTTTTTCTCTGTTTATGGTGTTTGCGTGATCGTATGAGCCTACACAATCATTTGTTTTTCGGGTCGCTCTTCCGACGCATTTGGTTCCGGTGATGTGATTTATGCAGTATACAGTGGGCACTCCACGTACATTCGGGACGATATACATAGATCACGTGCGAAGGAAGACTAATGCGTGTCGAAGAAATGTGGTTGTTTTGCGTTATGTAAAGAAGGATAATGCCCATTTGCCGCCGCCGCCTACCATAAAACCGTGGTGATTTACTGGGTAATACCGCTTATTTGCATCGCCAATACATCTTGTCGTGTGAGCATAAAACATTGGGATGTAAAACTGAACGGACGAAATAAGATATAAATGGCCACTTTGATGCGGAATTCGAGATTTTACAAAGATCATATATACCTTTAAGTGAAATACGGCTTCATCTTATATTGGATCGCTTCGGCCATTATGTACTCAAGACTTGACGTCAATTGATAAAAGTTTTATTTCCCGAACAGGAAAGATCCTCGCAATACTTGATAAATTCGTTTTAACGGTAACATTACTACGTTGATACGATTTTCCCAAATATTCGTTTAAATTTCATATTGGAGGAACAAAATTTTCAAAAGGTATGCCCCGTATTAATACGACAATGTATTCATTTTGTAATTATTAATTGACATGCTTACAGTATACCTTTCCATAGTGTTTTCTTTCAGTGTATTTTTTGTAAGCGTGTTTGGTAGTCATCAGACTTTAATGGAAAACTAATAACGTGTACACAAAAGGAGTGAACTAAAGTCCATATAAATAACAGCCGGCAATGTACCTACAACCTACAGTTTCTCGTGGAATGAGCTTTTAAGCTCGTGTGTTTTTTGTATGCGTACGCCGGAAGCGTTAGTTCCAATGAGCGGGGTACAACCCTTCATACATACTTAAGTACCGCGCTTTAGTATCGCAAAAATGTAATTAAAATTCACATCATCCGAGCCCCTTGTCGAGTGGAGAGATAACTACCGCATTGTTTTAACATGTCCACGCTGGAAAATTAAATGTTTGTTATGTTTCTAAATGGAACTTTGAAATATACATTCCCTTGAAATATACGTTGGCTATATAACCTATAACATAAACATCAATCATTGTTATTACTAACTATTCACTTGATCACTTGATGAATCTATTCTGAATTTTTGAATTATCTAACAAAATTGCTCCAGTACATAAAATTGTATATACAAAATGAATGAATCGTAATTCAATTCGTGAATCTTTAAGCTGTTTACCGAGACGCGATTATGCTAATAAATTATTCGTCTTTAAATTACCATAGCTATTATAGCGTGTGTAATAATTAAATTGATACTGTGACTGAACATTTGATACGGTTTCTTGTGGCGTTATCAATTGAATAATCGTATTATTAGCTAGACTAGAAAAGGACGATACGCAACGAACTCTTTCCACGCAAAATCTTGCGTTTCTAACCAATATCAGTCATGTAGACTTGTCAGTGCGGCCCAATATTTTACCCCTGGTGTGCTATCTCGTACGTACCTGCAATCAAAGAGAGGTTGATAAATATAGAATAGTGACTGAGCAAGGCACGCAAACCATTAAACAGAAACAATAGATAACGTCCGAAAATACAAAGCAAACAGTAAAAGATGGCGAAAAGATACGGTGAGGTGTGGTGGAAAATCATTTTTCACCACAAGTCGCCTGATACAGGCTAATGCTTTACGCCACTTCGTTCCACCCGGGCTCGACCGTTATTCTGATAGATAGGAAATGAAGACAGATTAACCTCGCGTGACTTTACAAGGTTGACGGTAACCTGACGAACTGTGACTGCCTCGTGGGCAAACTTTGCTGAAATCCTTCGCGTTTAATATAATTGTCCCGATTACTTTACAATTGTAATGATACTCGCCGTTTCGTTAGTTATTTCTATGATGTTAATTATAAATGTATTATGAATGTAGCTCAACAGATGCGATATGTAACAAATCTCAATTCGGAAAGTGCAGTGGTTGCGGCGTGATGTTATAACATACGTGATGTTTATTACAACGCCGTAGCTCATTACTCAGTAGTGGCGCTGTGACATAGCTAATAAATTCCAATTGTAGCCAAATTGAAGCTCGACTGCGAACAATCAATGACGTACGGCTTTGCCCATTATAGGTCATGACACTCATATGTACAGCACTTTACTCATTAGTCTACAGTGAACCAATCTCGGCGTTCGATTAGTCACCGGTGGTTTAGATACTAGTAATTGCTTGAAGTCACACATGGTTGCGGCTTAGCTGCTTATAGATTAAAGCAAATTGTAAAGAGAAAAATGATTCGAATACAATAAACAATAAAACAAAATGTATTTAAGAAGCAAGAAGCAAACCAGCAGCGATTGAAAAAGTTTTGATAGATTTAATGTTTTTGGAATAGGTCTGCGACAGATTTTGAAGGAATATTCCAGAAGATACCTTTGTTTGAGTATAGCCAGAGAAAGTAATGTTCTTTTGTATGCAAGTAATATTTTGTTGCGTACTCTGGAGTGTTACGGCGTGCTTAAAAACTTATAGAGTAGATAAATCTGATCATGAACGGCATGATGGATATATGATAATCTGACACCTTCAATGTTCAGTATATGCTATGTAAGATATTTCATCAACGTACGACTCATAGTAAAAGTACTCTAAAATAAAACCTTACATAAATACGAATAAAAAATACAAATGTGACAACAGCTTTCGTTTAATTAGTAGCTTGGAAGTCATATTTAATGCATATTAATGTTATATGCCACTGATTTATGCTTATTTTACAAAGCGAGAACAACTTATTGATAGAACCTTTCTTTCGTGATGTATTTTCAAGAGAAATTGTAAAAAGGATGAATTATGAAAAACGTAATAATGTTGGGTACATTTATTATATTAATCTTTTCTGTAATCTTTTTTTTATTTACTTTTTATTTAAATCTATTCGAGTGGCTCTATTGTTGAATTTCATTATTTGTTTGAATAAATGCGATCTGTTTCGTAAGCCAATTCGAATAACGAATATTTTATCAATTTTATAGTGTAGAATACAAGTCTATATAGGACATGTTATTCTAAAAGAATAGTAAATTTAATCAACACAATATATTACTTTAAGTGCAGTTCAAACGTTACATCATGTCATTTTATAAGGTCTAAACCTCCCTTGAGGATAAAATATCGTTCTGTACGTGACGTATATTGGTTAAGTGGACGTAAAGTGGGACATTGGCTATTGCAGTATTTCTTGATGTCAAATAATATATCTTATGAGAGCGTACTTATATTCTTATTATTATCCTTGCTTTGTAAAATATGTAGACAACAAATTTATTGAATGTGGTATTTTATTGAATATGATACAGTTAAAGACTGTAATAGCATTAAAAAATAATAAATGAATGCGTAGAAACTTGAATATATTTCAATGATTTATAAAGACATCCCATACTTTTTCCTTTAAGTTGTAATGTCTACTAAATTGTGACTAGTAAAATTAAAGTGAAATAATTTTCTAAATTATCCAGTCATAAAATAAATTTCAATTTCAATTAAAAACTTCCTGTAAAATGCTTCTATATTTCAGCACGGTGACGTGCGTGTAAACAAAGCTACAGACGCCCTCTTGTTTACACGTAATGCGAGTTAATTATATTTTTTGTGTCTGTCAACCCCACCGCGAAATAACTTATAGCTCTATTAAACACTTGTTTAACACAATTTAACATTTTACGTCCATTTTAATTATGAATTTCACATTCATTTATTCGTGAGCTAAAAAAAATTATATTAGGCTCGGACACGCCAATTGTGTGATTTCAGTGTCTTGATTTGTCAAGCGCTTTTGTTTTTGTTCAGCAACATCGTCGATCATTTCGTATAATCTCGAGTAACTATACTAATTATTTAGGTAGTTAATGGCCAGTTTGGACCATTAGCTTGCGTTTTAAACAGCCAAAAGCAAATTAATGTTGAAAATTATACGAAACGCGAAACTCTCGTTTGTTTTTATTTTGGGAATCATTTATTTTCGTCAAACAATTAGGCAGGGGGCCCGCGTCGGCGGCGAGGTCGGGAGGCGCGGCAGCGCTGCGGAAGAACATTCGCGTCACATCAGCTACCCTATCGAAAAAAGGGGTTGTTTTAACGTACGTTTTTTGTTGCATAATCCCAGCCAACGAGAGGGGACTAAGGATAATGCGCGTCGCTCAGGCGACAGCGATCTGACGTCGAGATGAAACTTTGAAATGACATTTTCGAGAGCGGAGTAAATCCATGTTTGTTGCTGCAACACTGACTTCGTAATACCCAGTTGCGCGGAGAACTTTGCGATACGTATACCGAGTGTTTGAGACCTGCGAGAAGCGACCACCAGTGGCCTGCGCCTAATCCGATCCGCAATGGAAACGCTCTCGAAAGTTGTTCACGACCGAGCCCACTCCGTTTTATAATCTCGTACTACATAAATACTTTGATTAATTCGCACCGCACTTCGAACGAGCTAAAACGAAAGTGATGTATCAACTCTAATCCCTTTACGTACCTACGTCAATTGCCCGGATTTAACGTTAATCTGGAGCGACTGTTGTTTTCGACCGGCTTAACTATTAATTGTGTTCCCTCGTATCACCATGTTTTAAAAATAATTAATTAAATCCGTCAAACGAATGGAAGTCTGTAATTGATTTTTGTCGGACGAGAATTATCTGTCTGTCGACAACGTACATTTCACTCTGTGAATACTTCCAATAACCGCAAAGGAGATAAACCGGATATTGGCATTTTTATTTAATGGCCGTGTTTTGTTTCATACTCGTACTTATTAAATCATTAGTCATAGTTTTGAGTAAGTACAAAATAGTGAAATCACACAGCACAAAATCTATGCAACTTCATTACGAACAAGTTTAATAGACCTGACATACTTCGCGTTTTATGAATATTTATATAAACAGAAAGGATTTACCATGTAAATTGATAATGGCATTATCGTGCAAGTGACATCAAAATGAAATCCCGAGGCGGTTGCAACAAATTAAATTGAAAACATTACGGCAATACACGTCATTTGCGTGTTAGTGTGATATCAGTGCATCGGACAGGTGCCTGCGTCCAACGTTTATACTTGCCATTTATGAGTACCTACGGCGTACCCGTGGATTTATCATTGAAATGTCTCTACAAATACGTAATTACACTTATAAAATTAAGTGTTCCTAAAAGATTGTATGCACATGTAAAATTGAATCCGTCAGCTATATAGAATAGTATAATTTTGTGCAATGAATATATCGTCACAAATGTATTTTGAAGGGCTATTGTTAATAGTTTGTTCGTCCACTCAGCTACAGCGTTACTATTATTACATACTAGATTAGTCTACTAGACGATTTTTATAAGACAGATTCTGTTTTTAATTCTGTACGTGTAATTTTTACAGTATTTCTTATATTTATACTTTTTAGGGTTCTACAATATTTTTTTAATACGTTTCGTCATCCGCCTATCATAGCAACATTATCTCCAAAGTATTGATAATATCGATGTTGTATTATTTCGATGCGGACTCATTATAATTACGAATTCATTGTATTTTATTATAACTGCAATTAAACTTAATGACACGTATGTACATGTTATAAACGGCTATCAGAAAAAGTGTATTACGCCGTCTAAACAGTTGTAGCGAATTTACTAGTTATCTTTCGTAGTGTTATGATGGATTGCATGAAGTAATCGATTCATGGAATTCAGGCGGAAAGCGAATGGGTAGCTTACAAGGCAATCAGCAAGCTGAGCTTTATTAACCCGTCAGGGCGGTAGGGGTCGGTCTAATCAATCGGCGTTCGCGTGTCGACCGCCCTATCTGTCTCCTGCCGATTGGACCACGATAACGCAGGCTACGCAAGATTACCTACATGTACGGGAATAGCCCATTTATAAAATTAACTTCTTTTATCTTCCCAAATAGGCAGCATTACCCGGAGTAAATAAGTCTAAAGTGCCTACTACCCATGGAATGGCCCGATAATAATGCTCGATCGCCTCCCTCCTACCCGGCATAATATAATTGTGAGATAGACGTGAGAAGATCCGCCACAATAAAATATTGTGATTTTTATCATTATTTGTACACGTCTCGGGTAGGAAGGTCGATTTATGAGGCACCTCGTATTTTTATACCTACTTACACTCAATCTTATTGGGTTTCATTGTGCTATAAAATATAGATAGGTACAACTGTGCCTAATAACAAATTAAGGTTTCATATTATCATGTAGGTACATATCGGAAATCTATAGAAAGTTAACAAAACAAAACATAATTGGCGTATTGTCCGTGGTATTAGAAATGCATGTAAATATGATAGGCAAGAAATTTTGTCGAAATTTTGAATTTTCTCTATGCACTTAATAATTTTTCAGTTCTCATAAGTCTGCAAGCCTTCAACATCAGAGCGAGAAGTTTAAAAGTTAAGTCGGGTAAACTCGCTGCGGAACTTTCTATGAGATTAAAGTCATAATTTACTTGATGAGAGGGCATTATGCTGTCGAATATGTCGGCACTCTACACTATTAAAGAGCTGATTATCTCAAATGAGACTTTGTAAAAATTGAAAAGCGAAAAAGTGCGTTGGAGGGCGGAGGAAAATCGTAAGTATTTCCATATTCGCCGACAACCCCTCCGGGGTTTTGAGAATAACCGTACGTTTCACAGACAGAAAAAGGTACCGGCTCATTAACGTCATCGCGGATTGGCGGGAGTTTATGGCCGCTGATACCTTTAAGGTATTTACAAAACAGCTAAGCGCCGCAATCTAGGTGCTCGTAATGAAAAAAAAATGCCTCGCCCGTCGTAATCCCGGCGAAGCGCCCTTTAAGAGTTTCACAATTTAATACTAAGTATCGCAATTTCCAGACGACGGTGAGCCGGTCGTCTGGAGAGGGTTGAAAAAAATGATACACGCCGAGCCAGGAGAAGCAATCGCGGTTAGTTAGGGGCAGCTGCTCCCAAACGATAACACTTAAGGTGTTTTGCAGTGTACAGCATCGCAACAAGTTAGTCGAAGTTCCTCGTTGTTTTCACAAATTTGTTTCCATCATCGTTCGTTCGAGCGCTCCGCGTTCTATCGTCTCCACCAAGCTCACACTTTTATGTAAAATGGAAATATGTGATTTATGACGGTAATTTTATTAAATTTTTATCAACGGAAATAAGAATGAAAATATTTATTCCATCCGTAACAGGCAAAACAGGCAAAAAGGAGCCGTAACATAAATAAATAAACATTTTACAAACAAAACCAAGTAATATTAATAACGTAAATTAAGGTGTTCGGTGCAAGAAGGAAATTAAAGAGGCACTCAATATTTTTTCACGGAAAACAATTTTATTTCTTAACGTACTTGTTGTATTGTTAGTCCTGATTTTTGTCGATACATGTAATATTATTTAATGCGCGTATAAATGAATTCTATGTTTCAGTGGTACAAGAAACAGTAGTTGATTTTCAATATTATCATTTCTAATGAACGCAATCTAATATCTAGCGGGAACACTCGATACGCTATGCATATTGGGCGATCGAACGGCAAAACACATACCATACGGACACCGATTCGCGTAATACAATTACCGAGGCAATGAACAACTGAATGATAACAAATACATTGCCGATATAATGAGTAATAAGCCCCCATGTATTTAAAATTTACACCCAAACGATAAACTTAATCAGTTTTATTAATCAAAATATACATAGTTCCAAGCAATTTATTGAACAGGGCGAGCTCGTTAAGAGGATGAACGCTAAAGCTCCCAGTTTAAATGATGTGCGTATATTATTTAATGCAGTACCATGAAAAGTGTTTTCCGGAATCGCCCACACCATACGAGCAACGAAAGCGTTAATGAGTAATTATCTCCAACAACATTTAACGGATTACTGACGTTAGTCAAATTCATAATACATATAAGTAGAATCATTTTAGTGTCTTTAAAAATTAATCGCTTAAATTAAGTCTCACAGTACTAACGTGTATTAGGACAGGTAAAATGTTGTATAATGTTTATTTTACCAATAATGAAGTAATAATACAAGTAGTTAATTAGATTTTAACTTAGTATTCGTACTCTGAAACAAATGCCGCGCAGTAAATAACGTTAACTCAATTCGTTTTAGCTTCAAAAGGGAAATAAGAGAGCGGCTTCGAGTTATTTAATCCTTTTGGCCATCGGTAAAAGAGAAATAACTTTAGCCGAACAAGCAACAGATTTAGAGCACGGCGCAATAATCGTAGCTAGGTATCGAATTCTCGGTAATGGCCCTTACTGAATTAATTAGCGGGCATCGTACGAACCGGGGCAGGTGTGCACGGGGCTTTACAGCGCCATTACGTTACGAAATACACGGGGGTTGGACCGCCTGAGCGATTGACCACACGCGTTTCAAGCTTTTATGTGCATACGTAGCTTTTAGAGAAGACATTAAAACAATAGAGTCCACATTCACATCCCAAACAGCCGAACAAAATAACGCGCACCGGATTATTCTGCTACATTATACGTTCCGTTGTTACCGTTATCGATACCATTATATTTGAACCACACTTAGTTGGGACGTAACCGTGTCGCGTGTAATCAAATCGCTTTTCGAATAAATCGAGCGTAGACGAATCAATAGCGCGAATTCAATTTACAATTCAACGTACATCACTGACGTATCAATTGTTCAATCTGCGCGAAGACAGATAAACGCACAGATCTGGCGATCGTTCCCGGTGAAAAAGACTCGAGATTCATCGATACGATGCGCGACGCCCAAAGTGAAAAATGTACATTTGGACGGCGTTAATTCGTTTAATTTCCGGTGCGAGAGAGCGGCGCGGGGGAGAGTCCGTTCAGATTAATTCAGCGCTGACGCTGTCACAGATAAGAGCGAAATAAATTGAAAATGTTCAGATTGATTTGAATACCATCTAGGATATACTCGGAGTGGACGCTGTAATCTCGAAAACCGAATACCTATCACGAATTCCGCCAACCTCATGAAAAATTTCTACGTTAATAAATAAATTAAATTTACCTCGGCGCCGTCAAAAGTTAGTAGAAGCACAATCATGTACGAGGAATATAAGCCAACAAATTTCAATTTTCAGGTGACATTTACGTAGTAAATGAATAAAAATTATCTCAATTTTTCTTATGAGATAATAATGGAGACGAAATAAATTTTATTTTACGGCTACATTGGGAGAAAGATGTTTCCGTGGTTCGCAAATGGCCGAATCTCAAGATTGTCTATTAAATCGTTTATAAAATGGCAGAATTAATGCAATCGGCGTGAGCGAGCTGAGATGGGACATCGTTGAAGGCGCTCGTGATCCGAATGTCAAATGAACTCCAGTCACACCCTTACTTAGACCCTCGCTGCCGGGAGCTCGACCCGCCATTTACATATTGCGATTTTGTATCGATAACAATTAGGAGATGGAAAATTTCCTGTGCGCTAAGCAACCGGAATATTAAATGGAAACAGCTTATGCTAAAAGTACTTACGATTTGTATTTCCCACTTAACAACTAGTCCCTTCGATCGATAGGCCAGGTGCGGCTGTACAAACGGAGTGCCCTAAACTTGCAAATGAAGACACGCCACAACGAACATCCACTGAGTGGCGTGCAGCCGTGAAATTCAGAGAATCAAAACGTTCGAACGTGAAACAAATTGATTGCCGTGCAGTCGATCGGCAGGCGCCAAGCTCGACGTCCGATTGGTAATAGCGCATGCTAAACTTATTAGCCAAACGGAAAATGGCATTAGCAGGCGCACTGCCGTCCGCTCCCCCGTGAAACTTCATTCGTTCGTCAAAGTTGACACTGTTGCTCGTAAGTGATTGTTGCGACCAATCAAACGCTGGCATAATTGGCTCGAACTCGACTCGCAGGGTCCAAATGACATTGCTAAACTGGCTTCGCTTGAAAAAAACTCGATTGAAAAGGCAAAGGCCGAGCGGATTTAACGAGTCGAGCTTTAATTTGAAAGGATAACATTCGTCGACGTCTAGTGAAATGGCCGCTCCAAAACGTTAAAACAATTTATCCTAGGTAATCCCGGAGTGTCAGATGATAATAAGAGTGACATTTAGAGCGGGCCGACGGTGCGACGGTTAATTCTGCAGCGGCACTGGCTGATTGTGACATGAACTAAACCCTGTTGCCACCAGTAAAACCCATCAGGTGGGAGCCTTCCCAATCTAATATTGTACGGGCGGTGAGTATCCGCTCGCTTAATTTTATTTGCTTCACTAGGGTCGGAACGTTGTTTTGACAGCATTTTCGTGTCGATCGAAATTTTAGTTTGGAGATTAATGTCTGTCAATTTATTGTACAAACAAAGTAGCACACTTACGTCGTATAGCGAGTGAAATTTGTCGGGTTCGTGTGCTTGTAAAAGAACAAAACGTAGGTATGTACACACGTTTTTATTAGAACAAAGACAGCGTCATTTGCTGAAGCCATTAGCTAAGAATACAAACTGTGCTATTCCATTAAAACAACGATCCATATCCCCGCAGAGCGAACACAATTATTCGCATTCAGTCAACAAAGACATGGAAGGGAATCGCACAAAGAGACCATTTCATAAGTTAAAGCGTTACTAACGATAGTTATCTAAGCGCAACTAGTGAAGCAGTAAATCCTATGCGCACAGCTCCCAACTATCCTTTCTTGCGTCTTAGTAACATTGTCTCCTACTACTGGATTCTGGGGACATTAATTCTGAAAATTACTTGACGGGATAGAATTTCAATGCTCTATATTGCAGGATATTTTCCATGGTTTCCAAACTTATTATTAATATCAAACAGCAGGAAAAAATGAATTTAATATATGCGATTATTATATTTACAGGATAAGAAAGAGTTACGTGATATCCATAATAAATTTATAAGCCGAAGAAAACGAGAAACAAAAAGGATTGGGCCCTCGAAAAACTTATTCTATTTTCTACTTCTAAACATTCGCTAACAAATGCGCAGTGAAATAAATACTGATTCATATTTTCGACGAGTCCGTAGCGAATATGAATCTTGTAGTAGGAGATCAGGAGAGATCTTGGCCACACAATTCCCTGTGTGGATCGTGGCGGAGAGAAAAGTAAGACGATTAATCCCACAGGGTACGGGAGAGAATTTATTATAAAACGGTTGCGTCCGAGGCTTTAGAGCACCTATTCTCAACCTGTGTGTGGTGAAGCGATTTTTCATCAGATATTATCGTACATATATTTTTTTCAGAAAGTAATTCTTTTTTATTTTTTGTAAGAGGTATTTCGTACCTAACAAACGTGATAAGTGTAACACATATTAAGTGAATTAATGTTATGTTGAGGTCCAATACGATGGTTAGGTTTTTATTTGTTTCTAAATACCGTTATTGTGGATTTCATTCGAACGATGTCTGTATTTCCTTAACATTAACGACTTTGCCGATAATTTCTTTCTGGCCACTGGCCATACGAATCCGGAAGTGGTATCTCCAAGACATAAGAGTTATATTAATTCTGTACTGAAATAATACATGATAACATGTTATAATCCATTAATGTTTAGCTATTTCAGTAGATATATTACATTCAAATGGAATTTACATAGTTGTAATAAGCAAATCGATTGGTTTTGTTCAACTAATTTGATATCATTCATATTGAATGGCCGGTCTACTACTGCAATGCATGCGTTTTAAGTAGGAATTTATGTTGATGCTATAGAATTTAATAATAATGCTTGCTGGGATTTTGGTAGAACATAATCCGGAACGCTTATTAAAATGTTTGAAATTACAAAGCTACACAGTGAACGTTTAGGGGGCCAGCGGTTGTTAAAGAGAGGGTCACGAAATATATTTTAAGTGAATTATATTGATGCAACTGTCCACTTTAAAAAGTTTACTTCTTATTTTTATAATGTAAAAAATTATTTCATTAACTAAAATTTTGAATAGAAATTGTGATTAGTTGCATCATGCTTTTGTTTGTAGATTGTTGTATAAACATTATGTATGAATATGTATTTGTTATAAAATAATAAGCGTACATTATTATATTTATATTTCTCATGTTTAAATTTATAGTTAATTTAAAAATATGTTATTACCTTCATATAAAACAGTTTTAATACCAATGCGCTTACAACTACCATATTACGACGAAATGGATATGATTAAAGTAAAATAAATTCAAATAGATTAAGCATTAGTTAAGGATTTTTAGGCATAATCTTTTAATGTTTTCATTACATCGACATATAACTATCGGTTCTTATTATCAGACCGTGCGCGTTCTAAAACAGACAGATCCTTATTCTTGTAAATAGACCATTACTTCGATATAACATTGAACAGCGGGCACACACGAGAGAGAACATTTAGCATTGGATATAATAAACTGAAAAGCATACAGCGATAGAACACGAACCTCTTCAATGATCGCGTGACATAATACAAAAGAGCAAATAGGTACATTTTACGTAAAAGGTTATTCAGTTCCATCGATTATTTATTGACGTTCCACTAAAACTGTTCTAGTGCTGAATGTCAGGTCTCCACCTGCGTAAATGCCACTCGGTAATGCCCGCCAGGCTACCGAGGGACCCTTTGTAACGATAATAATAAATTTATTAACATCTGCTCTTTGAACGGATTCTATTTACAAGCGATAGTACTATGGTTGAATGCATTTTCTCATTTTCATATGCAGTACTTCTATGCCGATTCAATACAATATTCTGTATTGATTACACAATAAGGTACCAATGTATCTCTTCCGCGTACATGTGTGCTTGAACCAAAGGTTGCGATAACATAAACCGACATATCAAACGATACGAATCGAGGAAAAGTGTTTTTAAAATCCTCTAATATCTAAGACCTATCCATAGGAAGATTATTTTCGGTCTATTTCACTATATAATAACAATATATATCAGTTGAAGATATTCTCAAAAATCGTTTGTAAATGTAATTATATGGCTTTAAAAAGGAAGAAATGTGCTAATTTAATCAATGCTTTTTCATAAAAAAGTTCAAATTCGATATCGATTTAAAGATACGAGAGCACAAAGCTCTTTCATTAGCTACGTTCAATACCCGAAAGAGGATGCCGAATTCCTTTCAGCAAATAATATTGGCTCGTTTAATTCTAACAGCACTTTTTCTTGTGCGACGTTACAGAGTGACTAATCAGCAGTCAAATAACACGACGATCTCTAAGAAAGATCGACGTTCGAATCTGCGGGGCTTTGAGCAATTAAGCAGGTAAATTTAGTATCTAGTCGAAATACCAGCAAAACATTTAATACCATTACGAATCGCGAATTTATTTTCTGTAACGTCGGCATGATATATTAATTTACTCCAACAATTCACTGTCAAATTGGAGACGCTAAACCATAGGCATATCAAGCACAGTGACATTTCTAAACATGAGGGGCGCAAATGGATCTGACATTTAGTGAGTGTTCAAGCGACCTTGGCTTCAATGCAGGGTAGGCAGAAGGGTTGTGTCTCCAATTATAGTAATAATAATATTCCTTCCATTGTGATGAGTCATATAATGCCACTCGACGTGATTGAGTGACACCATTTTAATACATAATTATAATTCGGGGCAACTCGTTATTAAACTTCTATGTGTTTAAAATAGACAGAGGTTTATTGCTTTAATCAATTAAAATGCAGAACGGCAACACAGTACGTTGAAGACCATTATTGTTAGCACTACTTATGAAACAGTGTCTGCTTTAATTTAAAAAATACATCTTTAATTGTGTTCAATACTAAAATATGTACCTACAATTTGGTTTCGTAACAGAAAATATTGTACACTTTTTGTCCGAACAATAATTTTGGCTTCGCCTACGAACTAGTAAAACTGGAATATTAGAAGTTCGGCGACTAGGGAAATAGGGAAAAAAATATACATATTATGAAATGCGATGATGGACGCACAATTTACGAAGTTGCGATAGGCGTTTAGGCACGAGCGAAACGAAATAGGAAAACTTAAAAGGGAATACATAAGTTACAGTTTGAAACTATCTAGACAACTATACAAAGTTTCGTTCTCAGAGGAAACACACGGGCGGGGGGGGGGGGGGCGTGGGGAAGGGACGTC
>DWEM01000704.1:0-17363 GCA_018245935.1 Agara belti belti
ACTTTTAAGTCACTTCCCACAGATGGCAATGTTCGCGAGTCACCAGTGATATCTAGAGTTTCACCATTCCACTCTTCTTTGTCATTTCCACTTCTGTTCGATCTCGATTGTATTACTACTATTGCACTACTGAAATTAATTTCTTCATCTGCCCATAGGCTCCGTAAGCTGCAAGCGTCCATATCGCACACGGAGTCACGCCAATCGGAGGCTCGCTCGCGCCGCCGCCAGCAGCGCGCCGCGCTCGCAGCGGTGGCCCCGCCGGCGCTGGGCGCGCTGCGGCCGGCCGCCGCGCAGCCCGACCTGCTGCTACCGGGCGACATCAGCGGGGACCTCCGGAATCTTACCTCTAAAAGTCAGTGCTCCTCCTTCAGACTATTCACTGGCCAGCCGGTAGTGAATAGTGATCTCGACTACCGATTAGTAGGTTGTAACGTCGAGTAACAGATACTAAATATTTGTCTAAAATAAGAAATAAATCCGTTTATCAAAGTATTGTTATATCTTCTATTTGCTTGTTAATGATTTATAATATGAATTAAAAATTTGATTAGATATATTTTTCAGCTTTTTGGTTAACATACTATCTACAAGCTATGCACAGTTCAACTGCCATGAGTCCCCATCGTCGAGGCCATTGACATGACTAGACTTTAGTGGTTAGAGATCCCACCGGTAGATCTGGAGATTGTCGGTTTGATTGATCCACACCCAAGATGTTGTGTGACGAACATATTTGTTTCTTCTATGTCCAGGGTACAAAAAATTTATTTATATAGGTATACTTAGCAACTGTTCATTTATCATAGTACAGGCATTTAATCACCTACTTTTGCACAACTGTGTGAGGGATTGTCTGATTATTATTATAAAACAATGCTATTTCTGACGAAATGTCTATTCGTTTGTAGCAAATCTCCTGCGGGAACGTTTTGAGTCTCTGCAGCGGCGCGGCGCGCTCGCGGCCTCCAAGCTGATGATGAAGAAGAAGAGGAAACTCAAGAGCTACTTCAAGCCGGGCCACAAGGTCACCGACCAGGACGTCGAGAGATACCTGACTAAGAAGAGTAAGGAGAAGAAGACCGCAGTGCTTGTTAAATAAGGTTCTAAATGATTATATTTTACGATCGTTGTAAAGAATAAAATTGTTTATTGAGACAGATAGTTTTATTTCAGTTTGTAATACAACTTGATCTTGAATTAATCTGTTTCTCGAGTATATGCAAGCTAGCAAAATATTTTTAACTAAAGGTGCGTTTGTGAATGGTTAGTCCTTTGTGGTTGAACAATATGGTAAACATATTCATATTACTTTTGACATTTGTTCTACTTCTACCTTAGTGTAGTTATTGTAAACACAATAAAGTTATTCCGTAATTTGTACAATGTTTAAAATATTTTGCTCTATTTCTAATTGTATGAAGTAGATGCATAAATACAGGTAAAAAAAAAAAAAAAAACATTCAATATATTTTTATAAAATTTACTACAAAAATGTCTTCTAAAATATTTTATATCTACAAGTAATAAACATATATTACAATAAAATGATTGGCAGTGTAACGTTAACAATAACTAAGACGTACAGTAGGTAACTCGGATTGTGTCAGGTGAAGTATCGTTACCTATAATTCACCTTTCACCGCTCACCAACATACAAAACTTATTGGCAATTACAACACGATAATAACAAATGTAAATAAATTAACTAAGTATTCTATATTAATTTAGTAATACAAACCTTCGTTTATGTACGAAATGAAATAAAACTAGCAACAGCCCGCGGCTGCATTCGCCTGTTCCATAAAAAACTTATTACTAATATTGTAAAAACCTTATTTCATAATATACTGCCTTGTCAACATTTTTTAGTCTTTAACAATATTAATACACACAATATATTAGTACCTGAATATACATTCAGATAAACATAAGTATTGTATTCAGTATTTTTATATAGGAATTAAGTTATAGTAATAAACGAACAGACACGCAAACGATGCATTACGTATATGTAATAGAGGATCATGGCGTCTCTTCCGATCTTACCTTCAGCTATCTACAATAAATCACAATATATTTTTATATTTAGGGTTCTCTATAAAAGAAAAATTCTTTGTTCTTCAATCATCATAAATTGAATAATATTTCTGCTGCAATGATCAAAAATGAAAAAAATCTTTGTCTCCAATAAAAAAATATCAAAGCATAAGTGAACAAAACTTTTGATTCTTGATTGATCCTTGAATTGATTTAATAAACTATGTACAAATCAGTGAAGTAACGTATATTGAATATATTTCCCGTGTAAAATTTTGCTAAACATTAAATTGTTCTCAATTTTATTTTTAACTTCCAAGTATACTAGATCGCTTGAACCCTAAATATAAATAGACAAAACCAATAACCCGACACCGGGCTCACCCCCATCGTGCTGCTATCGTGTATAGCGATCGTAAGAGTTCAATGGCTCTCGTATCGGATTGCGCTTTTAACTCTGTTCCCTGAGCAGCGACTCTGGCTTCTGCAAACGGCCTATCTGCGAGTGTTCTGGGCTGATCTGTTGTCGTTTTACCCTGAAATCTCTTACCACCTCTGCCCCTGGCAGTTTTTGGACTAAACGTTGTGACCCCTTCAGTTTCTTCCGTCTTTAGAGGTTCCGTTGTCGACGGATTTGATAATGAATTGATCGCTTTAGCTTCGATGTTCAAGCTCTTACCACGCCTGAAGCTCTCGTTTCCCGGTATTCTGTCCATTCTCCGCTGATAAACAGTTGTTTTAATCTCAGTGTCAGATGCCGTTGTAAGTGTGTCTTCTAAGCCCTCTTCTTGAGCGATTTCGTCCATATCTTTTTGTGAAACTGCCATTAGTGCTTCTAGAAGCGCTTTCTTTGACGCTTCAGCTGTTGAGTTATGGTCGTCATCGCATGTTTGAACTAGAAGAAGAATAAGTCTCTTCACAGTTTTCGATTTAGTTTTTTTCATAACATTCATAAGTTTCTCAGTCGTAGTTGAGTTCATACCACCCATAATTTCTTTTGCTTTCTCTACGACTGTGTCGGTGATAGTCGTCAAATCCTGTGCTGCTTCTGTTGATGTAGGATCTCTTAATAGGCGGCCAATTCTATCATCTCGTTTATTGGCTGGCGTGCTTACTTCCACATTCGCAACGTTTATCGTTGATGAAGAGACTGGCTCAGCAGTAGTATATTGTACTGATGGAGTAGTAGCGGTATTAAATGCCCAAGAATTGGTTTGTTGTGCAATTTGTGATATACCTTGTTCTTGTCCCAAAGGGCTTAAACCATCATTCAGTGTCATTGGATCGACGATAGTACTTTGCCAATTTTCAAAAGTAGTCGGCCATTGGAAATTATTGGTAGTTTTTTCGCTATCAGGTGACGTGAATATACTGCTTAAAATCGGCGATATCGTAGTTAATGCTTCAGTCTGATCCTTATTGGTTGTACTTGTCTGAGTGGTGGTTGGTAGTGTAGTAGTTTCGAGATTTGGGAGTGTTGGAGCTTCTAGATCTTCAGAAGGTTTCTTAACTACTGTTTTCTGTTCGATTTCCAATTGTTTTCCTTGTCGGACATTATGATTTTGTGGTGTGATAAATGACTGGCTGTGCGCTCTTTGCAACTCTTCTTCATTTTCTATTTCAATACTGTCAGTTTCTGTGAAAAATACTGGTGTAGTTGTTGGGAAAGTAGAAGTTGTTGTTCTAATTTTCTTACTTTCGAAAGCAGGAGCACTAGGTGCAGCTGTTGATTCAGATATATCCACACCCCAGGCTGTAGGCAAATTCGTTACTTCAACGTAATCGTTCAAAGGTTTAGAATCTGTGGGTGCTACTTCTGTACCGTAAGCCGTGTTGTCTCGAATTAATTTATTATTCTGAAAACCGCCGTATCTCGGGAACGTATAGCTGTCCGTTGTAACACTTTCACTTGGGTTGTTGCTTAGTGTATTTACATTGACACCGAAATTGTTTGTATACGGTAGCGGTGTAGCTAAAGGCTGTCTGGGAGTTGCCACAGTAGTGTAGGATGCAGAAATTCTTCCACAACATCTGAACGGATTTCTGACTGAGGTTGTTGTAAAGGATGAAGATATATATTCGTTAGTAGTAGTCGTGGTTATAGGCGATTTAACCGTGGTCGTAGAATCTTCGATAGTGTAATCGGCGGCAACATTTAATGCTTTACTATCGCGCAGAGAGTTGACATGGTGTTCTGCTTTATGGTCGTCTGAAAAACCTAGTATTTCTTCATCGTCCTCATTCACAGTTGTTGTTGGTTCCGTGTTAGATGGTTCTTCCGTGGCTATCAGCATGTCACCGAAGGAAGGATGTGTCGGTCTTATTTCAGAGAGAACTTTTCTAAATTGGACTGGGTCTTGTAAATATGCAGAAAGTGCGTGGGTAAATACCTGAGCTAGCTCTCTTATCTGAGGTGATGTAGCCAGGGGATTCTGACTCATTTGTACGGATAAATCCTCAGCTAATTCATTATAAGTTCCATTCGGGTCCAGCCTCAATTCCTCCAAAAGCTCTGAATTGTCACCTTGTCCGAATAAGCTGCTGTATTTATTAATAGTTTGTTTGCTGAATAGTGCGGGTAAGCCGTCTTCAATAGGCTCATATTCGTCAAAGGAATGAGTTGTAGTATCATTTTCATCTGGCGAGGATGTCGTGGACAAATTATCTAATGCCGTTGCGTAGTATATAGCTAGCGAATGTAGAGTTTTGGGGGCTAAAGATGGTGGTAGAATTAATCCTGGTCTATTGGGCTCGTTTCCATAATATTTTTCTGTTAAAATAGCGGCATTTGTAGACTGCGTCGGTTCAAATATATCAAAGCTAAGCTTCCGCATTAATCTTTCTCTCCGTTCTTGATAAGAAGGCTCTGTTGTGTAGTCCAAATCTTGGTTTGTAGAATATGTATCATATCTATCGGTCGATGCCGTGTCAGTAAATTTATCATCTCTTGTAGTTTGTGGTATTTTAGTAGCAGATTCAAAGTTACTTTTACTTTCGATTGTGACTTTATTGCTACTCTTTTCGTAATTTTCTAATATATCACTTCTAGGCGTAGCTGCAGCCAAATTTTCAGTAGTTGTAAGTAACGTTTTATTCTTTTCTTTTTCAAGGAAATCCTTTAGCAAAGACACACCTGGTCTTGTATAAGGTTCATGATTTGCATTTGCTGTATAACTCTTAATGTATGGAACTAGAGTAGAACGTTTCGATGTTGCCTCTGATATATATTGGGTCACGTGTTTATCACGGATATCGTAAAGCGTTGTAAGTGTAGGATTGCTTTTGGTTTTACTCACACCAGCTGTAAGGTTAGGATTGTAAACTGGGAACGGTCGGTAGTTTTTGTTGTTGAAATCTTCTAAATATTTTCTGTTTTGGTTGTGAGCGAATGAGGCAGTTTCAGCTGCAACTTGCATTTCTCTAATATTGTTATAATCGCCAGCCGGTATAGTGGGTCTAGGCGTAGTGAAGCCAAACGTCGGTATGGTAGTCCTGGACGGGTGATTTCCGAAATTATTAGAAATTAGTTGAACCAAATTCTTCCTTCTTTTTTCAAAAGCGGTTGTGGCTTGAGTCCTCTGTGTAGGATTGATATCGAATAACGCCTGGAAACTTCTCGATGATGCTTTCGCGGTTGTAGGTGGAGCGTCATTCTGGAGTCTTTGTCTATGTCTAAGCAGTCTTTCAGTGGTGCTCGGCACATTTATAGTGGTTCTTCTAGATTCCGCCCGTACATTTGTGTCTGTACCGATCTGTTGAAGGTCTGAGTTTTTGCTAAGACTTGCTGAGATTTTCTGCGACTTCTTCTGTTCGTTAGAGTAGTACTCCACGCTGGACTCGTAGAGAGCGGGCGCGGAAGCACAGTCCACCTTGAACCACCAGTCACAGATCAGGTGCGACTGGCTGAAGATGGTGCCGTTTGGACACAAGAACGATATCTTACGGGACGTGTCGCAGATGTGGAATACCTGGAAGGAAATATAATTTTTATATCAGCATCGTACCGTCTCGTATTAGCTCTTTTTTAATCACAAATTTATTGGAAACTTAGAAGAAATTAAAAAGTTTTTTTTAGTAGCCGATTTTACTTGTACAATTTTTTTGTAAGTTGTCAATTATTTTTCTTTTTTAACAAGTTAATTTATCTTTACTAAGTAAATGTCCAAGCTATAGTTCTTTGTAGTATCTAGTATCATTATGGAAGCAATAGTTTACCTGGCAATCGGTCTCCAAGTCAGCGTAGTATCCCGTGGGAACGTTCTTACAATTAAAGCCTGTGTTTGGAATATTGGGGAGCGCCGGGAAATCCACGCCAGCCTTGCCAATTACGCCTGAAATGTCAAAATATCTCATTCAATTGAAGAACATGTGAATTTTAAAGTTAGTGTAATATAAAAATGATAACCTATTTTAACCCTTTAGCTTTTCGTTAGTCAGTCTTATTTATTTATACCCTTATTAATTGGAAAGAAAATAAAATCGGTATTATTCACTTAAGGTAAATATAAGTCGACCGACTATCTAACATGGCCCGTGAAGTACAAAAGCCAAGCTAAACGAGCGCACCGGGCATCGCTTAACTGTACAAATCGCTTGCAATGTGCGACCACACTTCATCAGAACACAAGCAGATCGAACAATCTCACCCTGATGCTCGACGACGTCCAGGTCCGGTTGGCTGTCGGCCGGTATGAGCCGCTTGACCAACGCCTTACCCTCGGTGTAGGCTTCAAAGCCGGCCGCGCCCATGGCCTGCGCGATCGCCTGCAGGGACTCCGCGCTGGGCGACGGCTCGTAGAGCCCAGCGTCCGGGGAGACTTCCTGAATTTTAATTCCAAATAATTGAATGAAGCCACTAATAAAAGCCTACATAAGTTCGCAACCCTTAATCTTCAAATCAACTTTGAATTACGGTTTAGATATGTACATTAAAGAATTTATTTAAAGGGACGTTATTTATAATATTTAAGTACTTGTAAAACATTACCTTACGTCGCTGGGCCGGACGTCGTAAGCCATCACACGTTTGCAGCGCACCTGGAAAAGCGACAAATTAAACATTATATTACAAAGTATGTATTTAGTGGGTACATGATTATAATCAAAATTTGTCTAATATTGGTACTAATTATATTCGTCTATGATACTTTAATGTAATCTTCACCGGGATAAGGTTAAGTGTCAAACATATTAACAGAATAAGCCTAATAACAATGCATTACTCAGGTTGTTCAGTCGAATTAAAAGCCTTGTGACACGTTTGAAGATACATTACATTATTACAAGTTAATCAAATTCAATTTAATATGTGGAAATTTAGATTTCGAATACGAAATTTGTCGCTAGAAGAGAATTTATTAGTGCATTTGCAATATAGCCATTTCTTCATGATTGCGCATTTGAACGGCAAGACATATATAGCAGAACCTAAGTGAAGGCTCCATATATTTCTTATTAGACGTACTGCTTACTTTCATTCGTCGATCCATTTAGGACCAAACAGTCCTATCTCCGGATCATTCGAGATCATTAAAGAACAATCTTCTGCACGCCTTATCGTAATAAGCATTCATTGGTCGAACAATGAAACAGATACAATAGCAACAGATAAATTATTTAGATTCAAAAAGGCTCCTAATGAGCACTGATGATTAGGACATTGAACTTCAAATTGCAGGCAAAGGAAAGTTTATAAACCCACGTTGAATTTACTCATGAGAATAGACAATACCTATGTATATTTGCTCGCAAAAAGTGTTTTAGTTTCACGAAACTAACGTTCGACAATTCAGATGCTATGAAAATAAACTATTTACAATATTTACGAGACCTGTTTTTAAAAGTTATAGGTACATGCATTCCATTCGTAAGTTGTTTTAATTTTACATCTTTAATATATTTCCGTATTCAAAAGTCTACGCATTATTCATAAAATCAAGATATTTTTGACTTCAGACTTATTTGTTCACTAGACTTTATACCTATATACGAATTTATTGATCATAGAAATTTACAAGCAATCTATAAGCCTGAATTTACAAAATGTCTACTCTTAGTCGCGCGAATTTATCTTGAAATTTGCCAATTCCATTCGCAATTCTTGATAAATTTCCTAATTTTGTCAACGATAGCCGATCTATGAGGGAATTGTGGAATATATTGAGTCTTGAAACAATAAGTTGTTTTATAGTTTCCGTATTTGGCTCGTGAAACGTCTGCAGCCCACGTTTGGGCGTGACAATAACATCCGCATGCCCAGTGCAATGCAAATAGTGAAAGCTTTCAATTGTTACAGATGACTCAACAATCTGCCACTTATAAATCTTTGTGCGGGTTGTATGGCCATGAAAGTTAAGGATTGTCTAAGCGTCCCTCTTTATGTCGCTTCTTATATTTATATGTATCTATCTAAATGACATTTAACCTGACGCTTTAGATTTTAGCCCCACTTAGGTTAGTTTGCACATTTTTTTTTGAGTTTTGAACCAAAAAAATAAGATCGAAGAAAAGACATCGTTCATTCTTAATAAACAAATTATGACATTCCTGTTGTAAAGTATGTTTTGTTTTGCCGTCTGTGATTGGCAAATTATTGGTTCTTTACCTCGGAACTGGAGGCCAGAATGCCAGGCGGACTGCGTGTCCTTTTACTAATTCAATAAAAGAGCGTGAAGGTTGAAACCTTCCTGAAATAACTTAACGACGTTATGTAAACAATTACCGGTAAAATTCAGTAAACAATTACACAATTGCCAGTAAATGTGACGACCTCTCGATGCGAACGGATGGAGATTCGATATTCGTAACGAATGCTGCGGGCCATCCTTCTGTTAATTGTAGACGCTGTCGCTACAAGTTACATCATGTCTCGAGTTACGATGAATAGATGAGTTCGATCTGCTTTGAGGAGGCTTGCTGCAATAATATAATTGTAGAACAAATTCTTCATTGATGTGTTTATTCTTTATTCTTTAACCGAAAGCCATGATGCAAAAAGAAGATTTAATTGACGAAACTGAAGATTTAATACCTATTGGCAGTCTGTAGCAGTCAACTAGTTTCTAAAGAGAAAATCTTAAGAATCGCCTAATAAATGTAGTTTAAAAATATTAGTGAATAATTAAATAGTACAGATCTGCATAAATACTGCAGTATGCAAGTGTATGCTGGTTGCATGCAAGCGTTGGTCGTTGACAGGGGTCAAAAGTCGGCGCCTATGTGTCTGTCTGTCTCGTTATTTCTGATTGATTGACGAGCTTCGAACTATGCGGTACTCGTTAGGATTGTGAGTAAAAACGTTTATTGGATTTATGAGATCCATTATGAGGGTTATTATCAGTTGATTGTTGAGTTTATGTCAAGAATTTTACACAAGGATTTTCATCAATGTATCTTGCAACATCAGTGTAGTATAGTCTGGACCCTAACGGCTATTATAATGATTGCTGCAACAAAATCAATAATATTAAGACGCTTGTCGCATTCTTTGGATAATTACTATATCTATATCTCATGTCTGTTTTTAAAATATGTACATTCATTTCCTTATTTTAAGTAGCAAAAACAAAAGCAAGTCATCTCCAGTTCATGAATATTTTTATTATGTAGGTAACGAATCTAAAACGGGATGAAATTCTACTATAGGTAAAGTAAGTCTTACAAGTAACTTTTACAGAATAAATTATAACCTCTCAAATGCAAATAAAATTGGTGAATGTATAATAAAATAGGACGTGAGATCTATCTACCAAAGTCTTAAAATGCTGAATTGTTTCTGATTTTCGTTTTGTATAATTCAGTAAGAACTAGCATGGCAGATCTGTAAGCATGTAATCTTGCTATTGGGATTACGTAATAGAAAAAATCAGATTTGCTCTCGTAGATTTGCTCTATAGTTCAGTATTGTTGTAGGATTGGGTCATCGGACAGATCATAAGTTCACTTCATGACATACAATCACAGAGTAGTGATCTCGGGGAAATTGCATGCCGATCAGTTTCCCCGTGATCTATGCAATTGAAGTTGCAGAAGATTAGGTAGGTAAACTTCTGCTGTGACTACACCACATAAAGTAACGTCCGCCTCAGCAAAACAAAGACAACAGGTAGACATTAAAACAAGATGACTAAATAATTTTAGGCTTGACTCGAACTCACTGCTTTTGGCCAATAAAAATTGCGGTTCCGCTTGCGCCACTTTGTTTATGAATACAAAAAAGAAGCTCTTTGATACACCCGACTATAATTTACAAGTTTAGACTAAATATATATTATCTGTCCATATTTTTGACAGATTGGTTTAATATAGATTATAAGCGTGAACGGGCATAATGACGCGATAATCTTTGCCTCCGATATTTCGCATGACGAAAGATATGTCCAGGCGTTCTAAAAGTTAATCATTGTGATTTAAAAGCCAGCAAAGGTTCGTCTAATGAACATATTTCCTAAGAAACCGTTCGTCTTGAAGTTGAGCAACGAAGTGTAATGAATACCTACTAAGAGCGTTTATAGAGCAATTTCAAAGATCACATCTCGATAGTGTTAGCACGTACCTACCTAATTGGCGATAGAATGATGATCCAATAACCAGAATTCAGAGCAATTATTATGTATCCTTTTAAGGGCTAATATTTAAACGTGAAACCCTAAAATGAGAATTTTTATTAACATCGGTATTGTTTTGTCCGTTTACCGAAAAAAATGAATCAATGCTCAATTGTTCGTTAATAGTATACAGATGTTTAAGCTGCCATCGTTTTAAAATGATAAGATAAAATAAATAGCAGATAGTTATGAAAAAAAAAATTGTTATCATAACATAAATATTTTTCAACTTTTTAATCTGGAAAGGATGTTGTGTTGGGAATTAAAAATAAAACCAGTACTAAACATACCTCACAAAGTAAAAATAAATAATTAACATATATTTTAAGCATCAAAAATATGGCAGTTTTCTGAAACATTTTAAATTTGGCGCTCGTTTAAAGTTCGCTAAAAATTATAAATTTACAAAAAGATATATTGCCGAAACCCGGGATCGAACCAGGGACCTTTAGATCTTCAGTCTAACGCTCTCCCAACTGAGCTATTTCGGCGATACGAAATGTTACGTAATAATAAGACAGATAAAGTCAGCCTATACAATACCAATATATACCGTAGTACTATAATTATGTAAGTATGTGGAGTACTCCGATATATAGAATTATGAGAATGGGCTACCTATTCAATCTCTTCAGAAGTACAGATTGCGGCGTGGGTCAGAGCGTGAAGGATGTTGACTGAAATGAATTGAAAAGTTGTGTAAGATATATACTTGTACCACGGCAAGACAACGGGTAACATTATAGCCGGAGTCTAATAAGACATGCCCGAGGTAGATATTACAATAGTTAGGTTGGCTGTATGTTCCGTTGTCCTGGTCTTCCCTCAATTTCTTTGAGTCTGGATACCTTACCACGCTCCTCCAATGTGGCAAACGTCTTTGTTAAAACGTCGAGGAATCTTAACACTAATTCAGACAATTTTTTTCGCTTGGATACATTTAGTGATAACATGTTTATGGCTCGGCTGATAGTTATTTAAGACATACTTATAATTAAGTTTTATACAGTTGAAGATTAACTTACATATCGATAATAATGTTGTAATTATCACAGCTTTTGAAAGCATCGTTTTTCCCAAATCAGGTCGCCACCGCATATTTATCTGAAAGAAAAAAAAATATTAGCGACAATAATAATTGGACAATTCTACATACGGCTATCCGATTCCTTATTAGGCTATTAAATGTTTGTATTGCGGTAACTGAACAGCTGAAATACATAGATATATACCTACTATATGATAGATATTTTTAATGACATATCTTTAATTAGCTAAATAGTATTTTTTATTTCATGGTAGTAGGCACACTTTTTGTTTTAAGTTGCGATTGCCAAGCATAACCCTATTTTATTCTGTTCTAATCTTTTGAATAGTCCGAAGAACCTTCGAATACTAATATAAGACATATCACATGTTAAGATTTAACGTTTAAAGGTTCGGCATTAAGTCTGTTTGAGAATGAATAAAGATGTATTACATCTGTGATAATCATTTGTAGCTGACTTACAGCATACCCTTTGCTCTTTTCATATAGAACATTGAATATTGGATAAAAAATTGGTTTTATTTGTCGTGTAACATTACGTTATAACTTCATCATCAATCATCTTCTTAATCATATCATTGTCCTAATTATCGTTATATAAGCAGATAAAAGTCAGATTTTCAGTAACATTTGAATATAAATATTATTCAATAATGGCAAATCGACAACCAGAACAATCCGTCTAAGTCGGCCACCATAATGTTTCCAATGTCGATTGTTAAACCCAGCAATGAATTAACAACAACAGTAAAACAGCCGACAAGGATTATGCTACATACATTTAATGATTCAGAATATTCATATAGTGTACCACACAGTCACGTGAGAATCAGATAAGTTAGTTCGCACGGCGGCCGCGGCGACGCCAGCGTCATCTAGCGGTCACACACATTGCCGGATGCCGAGTCATCACGATAATAGGCAGGCTGACAAGTTATATAAAACAATAATAATTATGTAATCTTGTTTCCACTTGCAAAATTGATTACTAAACTAATTTTTTAATCGATAATTCCACCTGTAATTACGTAAAGTACGAATTTCATTTAAAAAAAAAATTATGAACATAATATACTAAATAAATAAATTGAACATATTCAACATATTATTCAAAGCTGAGCGATATAAATTTATGATTGAAAATAAAAATTTGGAATGAAAAAAGAGTTCTGCCGAAACCCGGGATCGAACCAGGGACCTTTAGATCTTCAGTCTAACGCTCTCCCAACTGAGCTATTTCGGCGATGTCAATTATGTTGAAATACGTACATGGATATATAAAAACATATGTTAACCAAGTTTACTCGTATATGACATCGTTTTTATAAGTTAATTTTGTAATTTTTAAAATTAAAAACAGAACTGGTCCTCGTTTGTGTAAGGGCCTCCTATTAAATAAATACTAAAAGCGCCTGGTAAAATTTATATTCAAACGAAATTAGATTAAATTACAGGTTACAGTAAAAAAATGGAAAAAGGTAAAAGGTTCTATTATTATTATTATCATCCATAGTAGTTTCAGTTTAATCTCAGGCAGCGATCGACGTCGTGACAGACGCGAACGCGGCATGGGAACCAAACGACGCGTGGGACAAGCCGTGCCCGCGGGCCTGGCGATTCCGTGACAAAAAACAATACTTTATTACATATAACCTCCTAACGTTAACTAAGAGGCAATTTGGAAGGATTCCAATGATTTACATCGATCTTTAGAATTCAACTTGCATTACAATTAAAACAGGTTTTTTGTTATTCATGACAGTTTGGTGGATTACATTTTAAGCACCCTTCGAGACTCTTAGGCCTTAAATCGAATGACCGCATCGTTATGAAAGGAAATACGCGTGTTACAAAGGGCTGATGTTGACTTTTTGTTTAGTTTCAACGACGTCAGGCTGACATATACAGGTAATATTTAATAGTAGCAACCCTATACTTATATAGACATGAGAACTTCTATTTAAGACACGTGAATGAGCTGTTAATCATTTAACGCTATTTCGGCCGCTGGCTTATATGCTACGTTACGAACATTATATGGTACTACTTTGAAAAATACGCGTATTTCATAATAACAGTTCCTTACATAAAAAAATCTATTGACAGAAAAGTATGTTTAAACAGTGTAATTTGCAAAAATATTGTTGTGCCAAGAAGATCAACAGCTAACCACTCTCGATTGCAAATGCCGAGCGATGCAACCAAATAGCGTTGCACTTGATAGTGCACAGTTGAACGGTAGCTAATTCGATGTTAGTTTTATGGAGATAGTTGGGCGTGTCGAGGGACCCCTGACCGTCGACTGAGCGGTGAGCAGTGCCTACACTACTTTCGCTTCTCGCTAACGGGTTATGGCGGGTAATTTTATGGTAGAGATGCTTCCACGTTATTCCGACCCTTATTTCCCAATAGCGAATATTACAGAAATATCTTCAGTAAACTTTAATATTCAGAAGTCAAAAGATGGGGGAGGCTTCGGAACCTGCATATTATTCCATCGATTAATGACACAGGTTTGTAATTCTATTACATAACATAGATATATTGACGACTCTGTATTTTTTCTTTAATTGTTTTTCGCTCCTTACTCATATCACCGCCAAAACCGCTGACAGCGGTGTCAAATTGTTGAACGTTGAAATGAGTTGCCTATGTCTTATTAAAGAATTAATCTAAACCTATAAAGTGCGTTTTTATCACGAGAAAGTGGTTATAATCACGTAAGCGTAAAGTGTGAATGCTGTTTTTTGTTCGTCCACGAACTGTCTTACGTTATCCATCATTAATTCGTTTTTATATTCGAAATGAATATACAAAACCTGAACAGTTCATTTGCCCTGACGCGGTGGCATACCGGAAACAATCCACCTCATTGTTATATCGCCCGTCTGGAAGCCTGGTAACGGTCGTTTTATTTATATCGTATTTTGCTGTATTGTTGGAAAGGATCACATGGACATAAAAAAGATTTACCTAGTTAGAAGAACGCATTATTTTGAGGGACATTAAAGTCGTGGAGCTACCAAGAAACCTTTCTGGTTTTTTTCATGTGAAAAGAGCTGCAAACGAGCAGGCAGAACATCATCAGAACAGAACATCTGCAAATAACCTCTAGTAAGACTACAGGATATTACAGCATAATAGGTGTTAATAAGAATTATTTGGTTAGTATTCATTAGTAACAGAACTGTAGGGTCGTTAGTAATATTAGTATAAGTGCAGTTAGTGTTAGTATCCGCCCTATTAGTGGGTCACAGACGCGTTGCTAATCTAGAGGGCTGAGATGGTTGCCTCTAATATACACGTGAACCCCACACCCTTCAAACCGAAACACGGATTTTTGTAAAGCTACATCACGGCAGGAATAGATGCAGTTGTATTTCCCGGGCGAACAGTATTACATGTTCTACAACCTAACAAAGCATGTTATGTATCTACTTACACGAGTCGCAGGTGACATTTACTTATTCTATTCTAAATCGCTAAACACATCGACGATACGCTTGTAATTGTCCACAAAAACGTACATTACAAGCATGAGAAACGGAATACAATGCGCCGTTATGAAATAACACCAAACTGATCTCATCTGATACAGTTTTTACGCGTCCGTGTTGTATGCGTCACGAAAAACTTTGTATAATCTTATGTGACAGAATCTCGGGTACATTGGCTCGTGGTCGTGTGAAAGATTACGTATCGCGGAGTCGGAGTCTAGCTCTCAATGTAGACCGTCAGACTGTTCTGCAAATCGTCGGAACATCATTTACTGAGTTGACAGGTAAAATGGTATTTAGCGCTAAATGCTCACGTTGTGAACAAAGGAAATGAAAGATGAATGTGAGTCGGTTAAACAAATGGTTTGTGTTCAACAGTTCAAAGATTGTTAATTTTATTCCATAACAAATATACAGAAAACCAATTCCTAAATATATAAAAAAGGACAGTCATACAGTTCAATGCTTATTTTTTAAAGGGTTTGTAAACTTTTCAATGTCTGGACGATAACCTTTTTCAGTTACAAATACTAATAAAAACTACTTCAAAGATGGTTTTTTAAATGAGATAAAACTATATGACATCAAACGTAGAGCATAGCATTAATATGAATTAATAATAATGATTAGAAAAAAATTAAAAATGGAATTATTTCTCGATCGAAATATACGTAATTAGAATTAAATGTTTTGAATATTGTCTAATAAAACGTATAAATGAGCCAAGGGCGTCGTCACGGCAGTTTAGGCGCCTAATGACGTCGAACGATGCATCAGGGATTTTTAAGATAACATTCTCAAACAAACAAACACGGTTAAACGAAAATTTGAGCAATCGCACTTACATTATCCATTTAAGTTATTGCAAAAGGCATTTTGCATGTGGAGTCGTTGCATGCAATTGAGGAGTATGCACGAGAAGTTCCGTCTAACATTCACGGGGAAGCGGTAGGGTCTCGAGGTCGCAGCGATAGGTCCCCGGAACTTAAGGTTATTAACTAAACTAAAGTTATCTATACACAGACAGGTAAAAGGAAAACTTTGTACCCTTTTTAAGCATATTGTGCGCGCAGAGGAGTGTGAAATTTGGCAAAGTTATAATTTATATGGATGAGTAATGCAGAAAGCAAAAACGTGTACGTAATAATTATTATCCTGATAACAGATGATATTTTATATTGTCAGCCTTAAATGAATTTTACTTATAGTAAGTGTAAGCATGTCCGGATATGTATTGTAACGCATTTTATATTAATGTTATATTGTGTATGTAAACGGTCAGTAATAAAAGAATATACATTCGAATTGTTCATTTCATTCAATTCGTTCATTTCATTCATTACGTTTATTTCACTTATTTCGTTCATTAGCATTACATTTTTAGCTTATTCTATTATTTATTGTGATGACTGCATAACTAAGAAAGTAAAACAAATACCTGTATCGGATTACACCCGCTCGCCTTGACCTTGATAACTTCCATTTGCTAATTACATTTTAACTGTGAGAATATTTTGGCTATCAATATCGCTTTAAGTAATTATAATGTGCTGGGACGTAACAGGTTGTTTTATATCGTTAATCATTGGTTATCTTATGTTATTGTAAGACTTGCTTTACAATACCAGCACGATAGTGGTCTATCAAGCAGTTCGATTCAGATAGAGTTTCTTCAATATGATGATAGTTCTACATTATATTTCTCTATGGTACGAGTATGTAGAGTCATTATCAATGTCTCTACGTAGAGGGATAAGATTTAAGTGTGTTAAATTTAATGTTTTATATGTTTTTATGTTGCTTTTGATTTTTCAACTCGACTTTGGTTTGTTGTCGGTTACTACAGCTACAACATTTAATTGTCTAATATAGAATCAGATAGCCGTGTATGGAATTACATAAATATAAAATATACCTATGTGCATTTTTTTTCGACCCGTTATTGATCCGCTGCTGGACCGCGTCTCCTCGCATATACATATTTAGGCCATAGTTTACCACGCTGGCCAAGTGCGGATTGTTGGACTTCATACACGTCAGAAAACATAATATACTTTATAACATCTCTAAGATGTGCAGTTTTCCTCGCGATGTTTGCCTTCACCGTTATGGCGAGCGATAGTTAAGTACATATTAGGTATAAAACGCACGTAACAAGTCAGAGGTGCGTGC
>DWEM01000705.1:0-17357 GCA_018245935.1 Agara belti belti
GACGTCCGCAGCTTCTAGACATCTGACCACTAGTTGGTTTACGACCAAATATTATCCCTTACCCTTCCCTATATACTCTCAAAGCACCATATATAGAAATAGACAAAATAATACCTTTTGTTCCCCAACTCTTCCCAACGAAATCTGAATATATTTGAGCTCAGCGTCTGATATAAGCCTAGACTGTTCGGGAGACGCAGACCCAAATATCAAATAGGCCACTGTCCATATAGCTCCTAAGGTTCCTGTGGTGTAGAATATGGCTTCCCATCCCCATGCCGTCGCTAGGAAACCTGATGCAATGAGTTGAAGTGCTATTCCTAACTGGCCACCTAGTATTAATACAGAAAAACTCAGATTTACTGAAAATAATAATATTGATATACATCTATTGTGGGCGCTTTCCAGAGTGATACATGAGTAAAAACAATAATTTATGTTAAGAATGAATTGGATGTTGAGGCAAATATGTAGTATACTATAGTAAACACAGAAACAAGTCATGTTATAGGTGTTAAAAGGTCAACGAAGCGTGAGGAAGATATAGAAAAATATCTTGATATCAATCGTTCGTTTGCGGAAATGTTTTCAAAGAACTCGGTGCAGAATACGCTTGACCTATCCATGCTTCATTGAAACAAAACGCAAATAGATGACGAAACAACATTATTTGATTTGTATCACGTAATAAATGCAATTGCACATCATAATTATGATAAATGATTATATATCCATAACTTGGCAATATTAGCGACGTTTAGCAAGTAAGCTCTGACACATATAAATTTAAATATGGCTAAAAGTGGCCTGAAATTGAATTATATGATGATTATTTTGGAAACCGGTATCTTCATTCTCCGTTTTCCACGATGCACTGTATATTTGAAAAACTATTCAAAATTCAATTTCCAACGAAGTCGGTGTTTGTTCGAACGATTCAGGTTTCGGGTAAAACACTTTAAAGCTCACAACTAACCAGTTACAACTAATGGCAATGGTAAATACGTTCGAATGAAGCTCATTACATACAAAGTTCGCTGAGAAGAAACTTTTTACTGCAGTAACTGCTTCAGTTGCAATACCAACTTGGAACATTTACTTAAGAGAAATGTATAAGTTAAAGGTTTCTGTAAAGCTTAGCTAAGACGTTTTAAATTTTAATGCCTTTAACGCCAGTGAATTCCCTAGAGAAATGAGCTTTAACTCTATAGGAGCTAAAATGCATGGAAATAATCCTCGTTGTAAAAAGCGTCAAACGGTTTATTTAGCAAGCTGGTAAGTAACATCTCATTCACTGTGTTCATACTCGTATTCAGATGGGTAAATATTTTAAATACAATCCTTATTTGTACCTACATACCTGCGTAGATTATGGTACTCAGTCTTCCTTTCTCTTCTAAAGGGATCCACTGGCTAACCAAGTGATGCATTGAAGGATACACAAACGCTTGCGTTAATCCTTGAAGTATTCGGCATCCACATACGAACTTCCACCCGCCCTGAAGAATTTATACTAGTTTCAGCAAAATTATTGGCAGTTACAGTACCAATTGGCTTAAATGAATAATTGTATGTACGTTAAAGTAGTGCGGTATTTAATATTTGAAACTTTAAGACAAAAGTTCAGTAAATTTCAAATACTATTAACAAGAAATAGAAAAACCTCCATTGTTTAGCTAATTTAATGGCCCTTTGAGTCAAGATTACAGTAAGTCACATTATATAGATATAAGATACTCAAATATATGTGAGATCAACGTAATGAAATCACCACGGTAGCCCTTTTTAATACCTGCTTCCTTTTACCCTTTTACTGTTAACCTATTAGCCTTTACTATGCCCACTTTCAACTCTTTAAAACTATTTTTTAAAAATTGTCATATTTTGGTACTTACGATAGCGGCACCGACCGGCATAATAAGTGACAGCAAGGAATTGACTGACACGGATATGGTGATGAGGATTTTGCCGCCGTACCGCCTCGCCAGGATCCCGCCAGGGATTTGCAGAATTACATAACCCCAGAAGAACGAGGACAGGATCATTGACTGCACGCTGTAGCTCCAATCGAAGTACTAGAAGAAGAAATATTAATATTAAGAATTTCTTTTACGTGTTTTTTATCATGGCCTGTAATAATTACTACGAAAAATATGTTGTAAAACTGATGGCGATGGTATAAACAATAATTGCTATTCCGTACCGTGACTAAGACAAATTTAGAAACATGCCCATTACCATGATTAACACTATCAAACCGAATGACAAGAATTTATATACTACGCCTTTTTTCTTGCAGCCCCGCACACGAAATTATAGGTAAGTACTAAGAGTAATGAAGGCTATATTTTGCACGATAGTAAAATTGACGTTCATTCTATGTAATACATTGTTTGTGAAATAAATCATGTCTTTATATAAGCTGTCCATCGAAGCTACTTTAAGTGAATTAGACAGAATTTATCAATCTAGAACAAATCTAAATACGGAACAAATTCGGTAACATCTAATGATAATACAGTAATCAAATTAAGAACGTCAATCTAATTAATCAAGTTTGATTAATAGAATGTACCTATTGTATGCGTAGATATTGAAGCGTCGAATTGATTAACGAGGTACATAAACTCGAAGAACCGCAAAGATTGCTGCTGTTTACTGGATGCCTACATACTAACCCCAAAAATCGCATCAAAACTTGAACTAAATTTGGGATTCAACTACCTATTTTTGGTCGTAGTCTCGTACTCACCAATAGCGTGATATTCAGGCCAGATTATGTCTATCAATCGAATAGTAAAAAAATTTGGGATTGACCATCGAGTAGTATGGATTAGTCAGTTTGCAGGAGAAACTGTCACCTCTTGATATGTCGGTAGAAATGTAGGATTACAATGATAAACATTCTCATGATGTAACCGCTTCTGACAATAATAAAATACTCGTGATAAAAACCACATTGATGAAAAATTGACGTTTCAATTTTATCTTAACTTTAAATTCACGAACAAAAATTATATCATCAACTTTACTTGTGTCAACATTTTAAATATTAAATATTTTCATACGTCCATTCCCAAGGTTGAAAAATGAAATCTGTAAGATTTGATTCGTGTTGAAAAACTTCCAATAATATATCTATCAGAAAGCCCTATTTGGTAACTTCATACCTATCGTTTCAATCCACTGAAAAATATACTAGTGTTAATAAAATTGATTTCATCCCAAGACATTTTATTATTGGAGTCCGTATTATCATTGTTATGATGTTTTGTTTTACTAACTGTAGTTTGATTTGCATTAGAACAGTGTATCTTGAATGCACGTACTTCCTATACTGGTTACATTAAATTTGTGGATTCCTTGTAAAACATTTTGTTATTGATAACATAATTAAGGCCACAATGTCGTAGCAAATTCACGTGTGACGCGCCAAACATAATAATTACGTACAGATGTTAAATTTATATGCAATCTTAAACGAGAATTGAAATCATTTATTTATTCATTGACTATTAGTCTTTTTACGCCTCATTGCTGGATGTTTTTTAATATAATGCTTTTATAATAAATAGAATCGTTTTAGCTCTGTATTGGGTCTACCTAGCGTGAAGCTCTCGTAAAGTTAAGCAACGCCGCTCCTGTCAATGTTTGAATGAGCGACCGTTAAACCGTTGGATGCCAATGACCGCTAGATATTAGATGATACCAAGGTTTCACTAGTAATAATAATAATATCTCAGAACACCCTGACCGAATGGAAGGTCATCTCTTCTAATCTCAAATTAGGCAGAGCTAAATTGTCTGCCTACTATTAGAGCTTGGTCACAGATGCGTCGCTACTGCGGAGGATTGAGACGGTCGTCTCTGGTAGGCATCCGCATACTTCCGAGCGAACCACAAATTGTTGTAATAGCAAGTGATTCACGGTAGAAATAGGTGCAGCGGTGGTACTCCCCGAGCGAACCGACCACGTGTTCCACAACATAACAACCTATTCGAGTGTCACGTTACGGTGTGCCCCGAGGGTTTCCCCGCAGTAGGGAGCCAGTCGTAATGAAATGAGTTTTTTTATGTAGAATTTATTTTATGTTATCGACGACTTGTGACCTCAAATTAGTTTATTAAGAATCGGCCTCGACTTTTAGGAGATATGTACACAAGTTAACGTTGCGCCGAGTGTGAACAAGCGATTGCAGGGTCGCGGCCTAAATCTGATAATAACTATGTATTATATACGAGAACGTGATTGTTACTTTAATTAGCAACACAACAAAATGATACAAACAGAGTGTTACATCAATATCTGCGGGTCATTATCCTCGTTATATTTCGATGATATCTTTATATAACAATGCAATAGATCTATTAAACGAAAAGTGTATTCTTGAATGTTTAATAGATGATGATCTATCAAAGTTGTATGTAAATGTATAAACTATCACTACGTATAATACAACGTCGCGTAAATATTGTTATTTAACGGATCGCATAATTTACGACCGATATAATGTATTACGCAAAATTTACATCTGCCCTCATTTATTCATCGACATTAAATTATGTTTCCAACATGAAATTTTCCACTTCAATTCCAAATGGAAATTTTCTGTCATCTCAGAGCAGCAGCACGACGATAATATTCGTGACCCAGCCCCGCCCACCAGATACGGCATTGCCACATGAGATCAAACTCGGTACTCCTTTGAGATAACGTTATCGGCCCTATTAAGTTTACTGCGTTCTTATGAATGATCTTTAACTCGGCATTACTGTACTTATTTTCTATACATAGGAGACATTAAACATTGTTAGATACTTCCACACGTTACGTCCTCGCCGGCTTCTTCAATGTTTCGATTCGAATATTTGAAAGCTTAGAAGTAAGAGTTCAACATGTAAATAATATTGAAATGTAGCTTGTAAATTATATCTGTTTCTGTTAAAATTTGTTCTTTGTCCTACTTTAATTGATCCTAGGTATCGCTGTAATGTATCATTTTTCGACATCCAAAATCAAACTCATCAATCCATTTTGGTAACTTTTGTCACTGTCTTTAGGCCCTATAAAGTCGTTTCCTGTTTTCACCAATAATACAATTAGCAACTAAAGACATAATTCTTCGGATGTCTGCACAGACCACCATTTAGTCCCGAAGTAGGAAGACCTCTGTACCGGTAACAATACAGTGGAAAAATTAAACAAACATATTCATTTCCAAAAATAAACAAACACTGAAAAAACACAAACTGGTTCGTATAAATAATCGTACATCTAACATTCATCACACAAATATTTTTCCTGAGTGGGAATCGAACCCACATCCTTTCACTCAGTTTTACAAACCGGACGACCGCGCCGGGCCGGCCGGTCGCAATTTAGCTTGAAGGGCTCGAATCCAACTGACCTGGTCTCTAGTTGTATCTGTCATATCCACAATCGCCATACTCATGTTGACTCTCATGCTGAAGGCCAGCAACATGGCCAGGAAGAGGAGGAGCGTCTGCACGTGACGTATTCCGAGGCCCTCTGCAAAAACACGTGTTCGTCAGTTACTTCACTAACAATTTAAGGACTATATTTTGATAGCACACGGTGAATCAGTGAAGATGTCGAATCCAGCATTTACTGGAAACTTTAACAACGGCTTAAATAGATCCTACAGAGGGGCCGTTGGCCGGCACTGGGGCGGCGTGATGGTGTACGTCCCAACCCTTCCACTAGGGAAATAACTAAGACCCGCAATGAGACTATGTATCAAAATATTAATATAGCGATGTATTTAATTATTTTTGGTTTAAATATTTTTAATAGAGGTTATAGGATGTATTACGGAATTGTTTTTTTTTATACTTCCATATTATAAATAGATATAAAATTGAAAAGGTTATCTAACGAATTTTCATAAATTAACTTTATTAATACTATGTATGTAGCAAATGTATTACAGCAATATTTATTACTTTAATAATTTCACTGACAACTTTTACGTTCACGTTAGAAGAGTTAAGAATGTGGAGTTTCCTGCATCATCCCAGCAACACTTTTTAACCTTTTAATATAAAAAGTTGATAATTCTACTTTATTTTCCAATATCCTTTTTCAATACAACGCTTAACAAATAACAAGAATTAAGTCACTCGTTACCGAAACACTTACTCGGCGCAACATTTTCGACGAAGGTGCCGCCCATATTTCAAATTTTCCAAAAAATTTTACAAATATATTGCAATGATCATTTCAAGTCATGCTATCTGCCCCACGGACTGCGATATAGTGTTTGAAAATACATAAAGATTGTATTGTGACAATCAATAGCTTAAGAACTCGTAGAGACGCTTCGTTACAGTAATATCTTATTAAAAACATTCACATCATTCAGCTTCATGCGCTAAAATAATATACATAATAGGTACTTATGTTTCTGTGCCGATGGGCATTTAAAGTAAGTTGTCCGGCTCGTTATCGCGAGGTAACATTCGTTAAACCTCGTCGGGCTCCTTAAAAGCGGTTTAAAAATATTTCATTAAGGGCTGAGTTATAATCCGCGACTCCGGCATTCCTTATTAGATCAGCATGGAGGAATATTGTCCAGGCCTCCCGCAATAGCAGGACAGCACCGGCTTACGAGGCCTCGATCAAGCTGCTCCTGAGGTCGACGGTCGGTGATTTCTTCATCCATCTATACTTTATGACAAATAATAACTACTACAGATGGATTTCTGTTAACAGTAATAGTATTGAAGCCGGCATCAGAATAGCTGATAGGTCTTTATACATTTTACAAATGCTGGTGACAAATGTTTCAATCGATTGAAGATCAACATAACTGTGATGATTGAGATGTTCCACGGTATCCTCACACCTAAGTTGCCTGAGACAACTAAAGTGTAGTCGACTGTCTCAAACAGAACATAGCAATCTACTGCCGTCAAAATTACTTGGTAAGGGTTTTAATTTTAAAAATTACATAATTTTGTAACGAAATAAAAAAAAAATGGACTGAAATTTCTCTTTATATTTCACTGTTCCGAAACGCATTAACTTAGAAAAATGCGATAAATTTTATATCAATATTAAAGGTTATCTTTAAATGACCGCGTGGCCCCTATCAACTCGCACTGGCCGGCCCTTGCGAAATTTCGCACAATACACTAAAGCGACCCAGAATCGTAATGATATTTTTAATTTTACAAAAGTTCTTTAAGAACAAATCAATATTGCTAAGCATCTCTAACAGTACGCTGGAATAAATAAAATATTTTATGTTGATAAATAAAAAGTTACATTCTCTTTGACGATAACGGTAATAAATTTAGAAGTACTTACGAAAACAGAAAATGTACGCTTTAAAATAGTGTTTGATTCATTAATTTTGATAGAAATTTACGTAAATGTCACGCACCCACAAAAATACATACATATTTTAGAATCCATATATATAGAGATCGTTGACAGTTAGTACAATTATCACTACGAAAATAGACTTTATCGCTTTGTGTTAAAGGCTTCTTATACAGCAGTTCTATACTTTTAAATATAGATGTCATGAAAGTAGCCAAAATAATAGAAAATGAACCTTAATACGTCGAAATAAGAATGTTTTTAAATAGTAAAGTAAAGTTATCATCATAAAGATGTTTGAACTTTTGTCAATGTCTTTGCCAATTTGTTATGTTACGAGCAGTTTTATTCGGTAATTGTGATCTCTAGTTAACATTATCGTTTGTTGTTATTGTAAACGAGTGTAAAAATAGTCCCATCATATCGTACTTCGAAGAAATCACGTGTCTGAAATTAAACAGTTCTGTCGTAGGTCTGTGGTTCTCAACTCACGAGATTTAATTTTAGATAATTACATAATCTGGGATTGTTTAAAACTAAATTGAATAAGCAATTTTTACGCAAACGTGCTGCATCGTAGACTGCACCTCGCTTACCGTTCAGGTGAGCTCGCAGTGAATCGCATGACTATCTAAAAAAACCTTAAATTTAAATATATTTTAAAAAGCATTTCCTTAAGTACAAATTACCTCACTTCAAATTTCGATTAGTTTTTAAATTTCATCTAGGAATTAATTGCAAATTTTAACAGAATTTCACGGATGGGCGGTCGAGTATTAGTCGTTTAGATGTTTAATTTTACAATAATTGGATTTCACTGAAGACTGTTGAACTTTAATAAAGTGGTGACATAAAGCGACGTCACGACGAGCTGACGATAACGGAAGCGCCGTAAACACTTTCAAGATAGCCATTAGATTATAATTAGGGGATTTGAGTGAGAGTTTGATAAATGAAGCAATTTGCACAAAGCGCTCGTTCCGCTTCCACTGGCGCTAATTTGTGAGCGCCTGCGAGCCCCAGATTGTTGAATACACAGGAATGCGTATATTTCGTACATGTATTTCATGACGTAGCACTTGTGCCTGTACGGATAAGTAAGCGACATACTTTTATCGTCAACAATCAGTACTAGTTACATAGAAGCTGTGTAATACTATTATAAAAGGTGAAATATAAATCAATATACGTACTATAGATACTTTTTTTTATTACACCCAGAAAAGCAACAAACACAAGTGTCTATCACACAAATGTTTGCCCTGGGTCAGAATTGAACCCACGATCTCCGGCTTAGCAGTAAAGGATCTCTAATCGCCAGACCCAGAGGCCGGCGTACTACGGTGGTATGTCAAAACAACGCGGTACATTCTAAATACCCGTTTAATATTCGGTTTCTTTAATTAATGGGCGCGTGCGTCCCCACACATGACGGGAGCGGCCACAACGTGATAAATTTTAATTCCAGGGCGTGATATCACCGTGTGCTGTGGATAAATTATGACCAACGATATATCCAAAGGGAATAAATATCTGCGAAAAAAACAAAAACAGCATTCAGAGGACTGAACATTCAGACGAAACTTCGTATATTAAACATAAATATTTTGTGCAAATTGATTTGTGTTATTAATTTACGAGGAATATGAAATCCTTTATAAATTTATTTGAAAATTATCGCTTTCAGTGATCAATTATGCCTATCGCCTAACGAGAGAAAACCATCGCTTAGAAATAGTATATTGGATACACAAGAACTGCCAAGTGCACTTAACGTTAAAAACGGTTTCTTTGCCGGAGAAATTCTTCCAGCAAAAATGTAATGTAACGCAAGCAATCCTTTAACATTCGAAAGAGCCTCCGTCCTCTCTCATTGCGCTCAACGTGTCCAATTCGAAATCTCTTTATAGTACGCGAATTGCTTTTCGTCCGTTAAAGGACTATTGTAATTACAGATAGCGGGAACGAACTGAATGTGCACTAATTACTCCTACATACTCGCTGATTACTAAGGAACGATACAGAGGTACTGTACCTCTTCCGTCTTTTTGTTGCCTTTGTTCGTACTAGTGGCGTAATATTTTTAGTTACTAAATATATGCCTTTTTTACTTTTAACCTAGAAATATGGTGCCTGACGGTAAGTAGACACCGAGGCCCATGGATATGTGTAACACCAAGTTTTGAAGTAGCGCTCTTTTCGCGTATTGCTTGAAGAGCCCCATGGCACCTGTTTGAAATTCCGGCAATCACAGTTACTAATTTATGTTTCGAATTATTGCAATTATATTAATATAGTTCAAGCAGCACTAGCAGACAGACCTGAGAATGGGACTTCGTTTATTATATAAAAGGACAAAAATAAATTTATGTTATTTGAAAAGCACTGCGCCGTAGTCTTCAAAAAGGGTATTCGCTCCATATTTTGTGTTACGAGCTTCTTAAAAATCCTTTAAAATACACCTATTTATCGAAAACATTAGTATCTTATATCAGCGATATAATAAACCTTAGGATATGTTTATGAGAGCAATGTTTGTTGTGAAGTAAATTGTATATCAGATAATTAAAGCTGCAGCGGGTACGTAATTTCTCCTGAACGTGTAGCACGCAAATGGAAACTTTTATCAATAATTTATTACCTCTAACGTGGAGCCGAAGCTAATTAGAACAGGATCAGGATTAGAAAGGAGAATTAAAATATTATTAAGATTTAAGATACAAGTTTTATCAATATTTCATTTTAACATACTAATATTGCTTATACATTAACATATTATAGTATGAATTAAAAAATATTAGGCATCTATTGACTTTTTAGAAATTTCAGTTCCTTGATTCCACTTCTGCTCCTTACTTGATGCGAAAAGAACAAAAATGATATTCGTCACTATGTAGATCGCGGCGCAAATATTGAAAATTATACGCCACTCCGCCGGGTCGGTCTGTGAAATAAACAAGCGATTGTAACAGAGATCAAAGAAGGCAGAGATGACCAAATTTTTACTTTGTTTTCTCGTCCTCTATAATTTTCGTTGTTGTTAACGAGATATATATGTATGTATAACTAAGCGGTGACAGCTTGTTAATTTGAAATTCGGTGCTCCACTTCCAAACTCGTTCCACTTTCCACTTAGAATTTAAATTTCTAAATCTTGACACACATCTCCGAGTTTACAAAATTATGTGCATTTTTATAAAAGTATCAATTGTTATAGCAGAGTAGGAAAAGGTTGTAAGAAAACCTACACATGCTTGAAATTCACCAGTTGGCTATTGGCCAGCGTAGTCAGACTGTGACAGAATATGTTGTGATTCTAAGAGGCGACTCGTGTTTTAGTAGAACAGTAATCGGGTTGATAATCACCACAGTGTGACAGAGATTTATGAGAACTGGCATCTGATGTTAAATGAACTGATGATGCAATTGAGTTCGATCGTAACCGCCTCTGAGATTTATAGTTTAACCTATCTTTGTGCGCTAATTACCATTTATATTTAAATTAACGACTCGCTAGAAGAGGCACTTGAAGAAGAAAAAATATAAGGAAAAGTATTATAAACTACAAAGTTAAGGTTGAATACAAAAAACACATAACTAATATATGATGCAGTACATTTTAAATCAGATATAATGAACTGAAGGAAAAAAATGAATTTCGAACTCAGCATTATTAAATAATTATTTTTAAGAAAAATATACACACCTCATCCTTTAATATGAAACCAGCTGAGAGAGGTGCGAACAATGCCACGAAATTAGCAACAAAATTTGATATTCCCATCAATGTACTGGAGAAGTTATGTGCCATGTCGAGGAACGCGACCTGTTTTACAATAACAAAAACATTTCATTTAATGGAAACTCATAAGATGAATGTTTAAAATACATATCGAATATTTAATGGAACAATGCGTAATGTAGTGGACCTCAGTCTGAAAATTTGTGATTTCTGTGCATCTTTCACTTCACGAAATTGTGTTCGTCTTAAAAATTGAATCGCAATAATGGTGAAAGAAAACACCACATAAGATTAAGAAAATTTTTTCATAAAGTAACCACACGAGGGCAACGTCTGCCAACCTATACTGCCATCGGCCATTAAATACGAAATAATAAATGATAACTGCATTTTGAAACGCATTCACACTTTATGGTGATCGGCAGGAAACCTTGAAAAGGTGCCGCGATGCCTTAGGAAAGACACCCGGTTATGTCTGAAGATTCCAAAATCTTCCTACAGAGCGCACCGGTGCCCTCCAAAATAGTACGCAAATAAACTCAAAATTAATAAATGATCGTCGTTTTCATATTATTAAACTTACTAAATATCCATTATAACACCCAGCACTGAGACCGAGCGCTAAACACAGGAGAAAAATTGCTAAGGTAACTTTTTCAAGAGGGACATAGGTCAAAACCAATAGCACCACAGCGGGACCGAAGAAACCTGCAACATATTAATTCTTCAGTTTAGTGGAAAAGTTTACTCTTGACCTATCCATGCTTTCTTGTAATCGGGTGGCAAGCACAGTAAAGGATACTTTTAGTTTTGTAAAAAATCTGCCTTTATATTTCTTTCAATGTCAACTATTTCCAAAATGAGACTTTTAGATCTAATTTTAAAATCAGTAATGTACATAAACGATTAAAAACAGACTGGAATTTTGGAAAAAAGATTAAGTTTATAAATTGTTTCTACGTGCAATCGATATCTTGAATACAACATATTCGAGTACACAACAGATATTAACTTACCGATAGAGTTACATATCTTTCTGCTAGCAGATACACTAACCCACTTCTTTTTTATTGCGTAGTCTGAAGCAAATCCGACCGGAAAGTTCATTGCAAACATTGTTAAGTACGGTAAAGCTGACATAACACCGTTCTGATGAAAAAAAAGTTGTGTATTATGTATACGGAGAGAAAATTTGTTTTAGTTACTTATATGTTTTATGTTTTTTACCAGTTTTATGACAAATTATATTTAGCTGTGAGATTGGATGTTAAGAGTTTTGAAGATATTATGTTAATCCAATTAGCCAAACTTCACATAAAGCAAATGCCTCATTAACCTGACAGTACTTAACAGAGTTAGAAACAGACTGTGTTATAAATCAGTCATGCCATCACCGTAACTATATATCTTATCTTGTCTATAGCAACAGAGTCTCTTCTATGTATTTCAACACGGTCTTAAAGTTTCTCTCGGTCTCGATTTTGAAGCAACTGTTAACGTGTAACAAAAGATGAATTGTATTAAATCTCTGAAATATTAACTCAGTCTTAATGCTACTGCTTTATTACGGACATTGCAACATCATATTGTGGTTAAACATCTGAGAGCTACATGGACATAAAAAATGTCAGAAGTAGGAATAAACATACCGATTTTATATCCACATCGAGAACTTTGCTTATATAAGTCGGAAGTTCAGTAAGCAATAACGCATATCCCCACCCGAATCCGACGTTAGCAGCAATGGTGGCGAGATACGGCAAAGATGTAAAAATAGCTTTCCATGGTGTTTTGAGCCTCTGTAAAAAATCTATCATAAAATTGATTGTATATAAACGTCGCATCAGAGATATAGAAGATGAGACGCTAATAAATACGATATTTAAATTCTTAAGAAATGACGAGCCAAAGACTGTTTTCATTTTTTATTATGCGAAAAGAGCAAACGAGTAGGCAGCAGTCACAAGCAGCGGCTTTCGCTCTTTGGTATCTGCAACCAACTTCTAACAGTGCAGCACAAATACGAGACTTCATGTAGTAATAAGTGTTAACAAGAATTCTTGGTGAGTATTCATTGGTAACAGGACTGATGGTAACCTAAGTCAACTTAATATAATTCAGTTAGTATTAATTACTATCCGTGTATATAATAGTTGTATTGTTAGTAGTCGGTTATAGATGCGTTGCTACTCTTGAGGATTGAGATGATCACCTCTAGATACACGTGGACATCAACAACGTTCAGGCCAAAACACAAATCGTTTTAATAAAAGCTTCACGGTATAAATATATGGTCACTTAAATTCGCGGCTCGTTCTTGACTCGCGTTTCATGGCACCAAACTGCTGCAAATTTAGCGTGAAAACGGTCATCACAAATTATGGATAAACCAGTAATGGATTTCCAGAATATCGCAAACCAATGGATTCAAAGCCCACCTAAAAACAACCAGGAATGTACACACGCTACACAGAATTGAATATTTAAATTGGTAAAGTTACTCAAGAAAGATTACCTTATGCCCTCCGATTTGTCCTAAAGAATGCTGTATATACAAACGTTCTTCGGCACTTATCATCCTCGAGGCTTGTGGATTATCGCTGCCCAAAATCAAGTAAGCCGCTGTCCAGATCAGACCAGCTGCCCCAACCACATAAAAGATTGCAGGCCAACCCCAGAGATCCGAGATGTACCCCGATACAATTAGTTGACCGGCCACCCCCATTTGACTACCTATTGAATAAGAGACAGATTTTATAAAAAGCTTTTACTCAGGAAATAGCATTTGTCCATCTATAAATAATTAAGTCTTATTGGCATAAAAAATAAGCTTTTAAAATGACATTCGATTGATGTATTGGCATCTTCTTTATATTTTAATTTAAAAACCTTAATTAAACATACTCATGTTTCTGAGAGCAACATTATTAGTACTTATTTCGCTTGTACCCATTTTTCTGGACAAATTGTTTTATATTAGAAACCTTAAGACAAATAGTAATAATTTAATATGAACAGTTTTGATTAAAATAATGTAACTATGACTATGCCACTAACATAATTAATTAAACGAATTTCAGAAATGACCTAGTGACTATATTCATATTCACACAATTCAGTAATCCATATAGCATACCACTGAATACAAAGCTACTCATGCGGCCTCTCTCGTCCAATGGGACCCATTTAGCCATCAAGTAGTGCAGCGTGGGGTACAAGATTCCTTGTAGAAGTCCTTGCAGTCCGCGGCACGCGCACACCATTATCCAACCTCCCTGCAATCGTACTCCTAATTTCAAACGGTTAGCTATATAATTAGGAAATTATAATCAACCGTAAAATTGCTAAGTGTTCAAAGGTTTTAGTCATCGTATTTGTAGCGTCGGATGTCCTTCAAAATTGTATAATACTACGCGTGTATGTGGTGAGGTACAGTATTTAATACGTGTTCATGCTTACATAGGCAGCCGCAAAAGGTAATATAAACGATAGCAAAGAATTGACTCCCAAGCTGAGGAGCATGAGGTTCTTGCCGCCAATTTTCGAAGCCAGTTCGCCAGCAAAACTTTGTATCACAATATAGCCCCAGGTGAAAGACGAGAGGATCACACTCTGTCGCTGGATGCTCCAGTCAAAGAACTGAGGAATATAATAATGACAATCGTTATTTCGGACAACGTCCATAGCATTAAGCAGCAGAAAGTACAAATTGGTATCGGGACTGCAAGAACAGGACTACTAGTCAAATTTACCCAGTTAATATTGTGTTAGTACGACTGCAAATAGTAGTCTAATAATAGTAATTGTAGTTTTTTGCCTAATTCCAGGTTGATTACAGATTTGCTACTTTCGAGAACTGAGATAATCACCTCTAATACATGCTGTGACCACCAACCACAATCTTCAAACCGGGACAATATAATTGTAATGATCTTTACAATAGTGTCATCGAGACCAGCATTACACCATATAAATGGTTTACTTCCTATATATGACACACTGTATCATGCCTATACATAATAAACTGTAACCTACAATGTCATGGTTCGGATCTGTCATGGCGACGATGGCGACGCTCATTGTGGCTCTCCCGCTGAGCGAGAGAGTCATGCCCAGGAAAATCAGCAGCACTTGCAGATGTCGCACGCCCAGCCATTCTGTGGATTCGAACGAATTTTATTTGCTTCTTTATGAACTCATTGAAAATATGGTTTCGTCATGTGCAAAGAATATTATACTAGTGTTGTTTGAATGCAGTTGCCGAGACAAACCAATACTTTCCTATCTTAAACAAATTGATTCGATACTGGCTGATGGGGTATCACAAGTCTCCAAAACCTGTCACCGTCACATGTCCAAGGATATAAAGCATTCGACTGACAACAATCTAAGTACGGATGAGGGCAGAAGTTCCTATACTGACAAGCTGAGATACACTTCAAAGATCAACCTACCAACGATTATCACCGTTATAAATTAAATCAGTGACATTATAATTACAAATCGTACAAAACATCTTACTTGGTTTTATTATTTCGGTCGTATTTTCCACCTGTGCACACATTTCAATGTATAATTGAAACGATTACCGTCGAAATTATGGGCAAACCGTCATTGACTATTGCCTGTAATATAAATGTACATTTCTGACAGTACAAACGGAGTATTACAAATCTAACCTTTTGCACACGCACCAAAAAACCGCTGTACCGCGCACTAAAAATCTCAAGTGGCTGAGCATTTCCGTACATTTAAAAAGTGATAACGTTGAAATAATAATCTTTAAACTGACATCTTTATGGTTAGGTAAATTTATTACTTCCCCTGTTTATTGTGTACAATTATATGCCTTAATGTCGCAAATATACGAGCCATTTAAAAACCTTCTTCGTGACCATTAGCCTCCATCTACGACGATCCTTACTGAACCAGTGTGCTGGTACGTGGTATAATTGCAATCAATTAAAATTTATTATTACAAAATGTTTATGTTCTATGTTCAATTTCTTATCTATATCGGTTACACGTGATGTTGAATTGGAGAAAGATAATGCAGTCCTTTAAGTTAGTAAGTAAATTATTGAATTACAAAGCAAATTTTAACCGCTACGTTTGTCGTTAAGCGCCCCGAGCCCGATCCGAACAACAATGGTAGAGATTAGGACTGTCCGCTGATGGTGGTTTCCTGATCCGATCGTGAATCTAAATCGAGATTATGTTTGTTATCGGGCCCCACAAAACTAACTACTTGTAAACTAATGCCATTGTGCTTCAATTCGATACCGCCTTCATACTTGTATTTAATCTTTAGTAGGCGTTTTCGTGTTTCCTTACCTGCTACCCTTTTCTGCGTTCCAATGCTTTGAAAGTGTATTTCTTGCAATTGCAATACTCTACCGCGCTGCTCCTATGCGAGTCGGTGAAGATACAGGTTAGTGGCTGAACCATACATCGGTTATTTTTAATCAGTCTGTATTGCCTCGGAAAAGGTTTAGCGATTGTTACCTCACGGTAACAACCGGGACCCACTGCTTAACTTGCTCTTAGAAGTACAGAAAAGATTGCGAAAACTTGCCTCAAGCGGTCACCCATCCAAGTGTTGACCGCATCCGGTGTCGCTTAACGGTTGCAGATCGTTTGCGATGCGATGTATTTGTGTAAAAATTTCAAATACATGCTTTCCCTTACGTTTTACACCGGAATGGTCGACATTGGCAGTTCTCAATGACAATATCCATATTTTGAAATTGAATTATATTATCATTCATTCATCATCATTCGTGTATTTAATCTTCGACAACATGTTCTACTTGCGAAATAACTAAAATAAACAAATAAATAACAGAAGCGATCGTTTCGTTTTGGTTCAGAAAAAAGAACAAGGTTACGTTAAAAGGTTTTATTGGACTTTAGGTGAATCTTCGACTTCTTCATTCCACTTTTGCCGCTTGCTGGTACCGAACACGACGAAGAACATATTCGTAAATATGTACAGCAAAGCCGTTATATAGAAAACTAAACGCCATTCTTTCGGATTTGACTGAAACATAAGAGACCATAGCCTTAGAAATATAAATAACTAGCTTTGCTCGCGGCTCCGCCCGCGTGGAATTCAATGTGTCACAAAGTTTTTCCCGCGTAAATAAGGACCCCGCGGGAATTCTAGGATAAAAAGTAGCCTATGTGTTGCTCTACAATTAATTGATCGATTATTTACAAATCGATTTAATTGAAAGAGAGAAAAACCGATTATTTAGTATTCGATTTTTT
>DWEM01000706.1:0-17334 GCA_018245935.1 Agara belti belti
ATTACAATACAAATACTTGCTGTAATTTACTTAATTATTTAATCACATCCTAGCAAATGTTTATACGACCAGCGTACCAATGCGCCCAAATTAAAGAAGACAAAGACAACTAAAGAGTAAAGACAAGGACGTTTATTTGCACAAATATGAATATTAGTTCAATCCATATTTTGCGTTTTACGGCGTTCAAATGTAAGAAATGCAAATATAATTATAATTATTATTCATGATTACTTAATTATTACACTAAAATTAAGTAAGATATTTAAAACCAATACAAAAGTGTTACCGTAAAATATTAGGATAGAGGGTTATGGGTATATACATGGAAATATATATATTAACAATATCGAGAAACTCATAAAATCAGAACACTATATTAGTAGGTTACTTTTAAACATTGTCTTACTTAATGTTTTTTTAAAGTTTCAGCTTTATGTTATATTTAATGTTAGGTTTTTAAAATAAAGGAAAAACAAAAATAAAATCAAATATATTTTTAACGGCAACACCATCTCATTAAAATAGGAGGAGTTCCTTTTTCTATATTGGTACCTGCTGACGCTGTCCTTATATTTGTATCCGGTACAATATTTTATCTACTCTTTATTGTAATATTCAATATATTTATTAAATAGTTTTAAGTTTTGTATTTAATATTTTAAAAAAATGTACATGCGCATATTTTTTCGTATCACATCAATGATATTCGTAATATCAAGATTATAAATTACTATATTTATCGTATCAATGCTACCACACAACCTAGCTCACGAAATAATTTCGTACGCAGTCGGTGAATTTATTTACTAGTACTATTTTGCAACTATTTTGACAATTATAGGTCAAAATCTAATAAAATTGTGTTTTTTATAGTATCTGTTAGTTGTATTTAATAACAGCATACATTGTTTATAAGAACTTTGGGTGATGATACAATAACAGTTCACTCGACCTATAGTGACTATAGCACAAAATATGGTCGTACGTTTCACCTGAACAGATAAGTGGTGATGTGTGAACAAACTGAAATTAGTTATCTGGACGGAGAGGTGGTATGGGTGAAGCTGGGCTCCTGTTGGTGGCCCGGCGAGGTGGTGGGCCCAGACAAACTTCCACCTGATGTCCTGCCTTCATTTCGGAAACCACCTATTGCTGTTGTCAAGTTCTTCCAAGAAGATGCTTAGTAAGTTTACTAATATAACCTCTGATGCTAATGTGTGTACATAAATTTAAACATACAAGTCGCATATAAAACATTCAATCATGGCTCAAATCTTGTTTGCTACCTTTTTTCAATAAATATTTATGTATGTATATGAGGTTTATGGAAATAATATACTCAAAAATTTCATACACATTATATATGAACAATTGTGATGTATTGATCTGCTTAGCCAATCTCTCATTTCTATGTGAATTTTTAGATATGTACCATGTCACTAAATCTATCCTAAATAAACCTTCTGCGTATTACACTTATTCCTTTTCCAAATTACCAGGTGCTCTTTTCGGTTTTAATGGTCTTTATGAATAATCATCTCAATTTTTACTTTTCAGTGAATATGTGAAGAACCTTAACTCTATATATAAATATAATTGTAGCCGTAAAACTGAATTCATTAATAAAGGACTCTGTAAGTTTTACCATTATATAATTTTATATATATATCAGTTATGTAATATTGTTGAGAATCTGTGGACTCTGTCAGTCTCCAAATTGTGTATTAGAGACTAAAGAAAGTGGTATCACTCGTTTTTTTTACTGTGCTTAGCACAGATGTATCCGTTTAAGCGAAGGACTCGCTTCACTAGAAAAACAGGCTAGTGGCAATCCTGTCTCTTTGAGCCACTATGTTGCCCTGGTTACTTTTAACAACATTAAACAACTTATGTGTATATTTAAACAAACAGGAACCATTGTTCTATATTCTATGACCCAGCAAAACTGCTAAAAAAATGTTATTACACCTTAACTGGCATACTCAATTCGACTGGCCTTGTGGCCGAGGTGTTAGCAACACTTGCAAAACCAGAGATCATGGATACTATTCCCACTTGGGACGAATATTTATATTATGAGTGCATTTGTTTATTCTGTGTCTGGGCGTCATAAAATTATCAACATAAGTATTGTATGAATTGTTTATTATATATGTATATCAGCTGTTCAATTGCCTAATTTGGAATCGGAAAGTTGTGTGCGAAATTGTCCCAGATATTATATTATAGTTAATTAGAAGCCATAATTGATTTTGACAAAAGAAACATAGCCTATTAATAATTAAACGAAATATATCCTAGAACCCCACCGCAACACTGTCTACCAGGTCCAATCGGTTAATTAGTCCCTAAATCATCCAGGAACCCATGTGAATGCACACAAATGAAATTTAGAAAATGGGTAACATGGTTAAAATGAAAGTCATGGTATACCATGGTCTTTTTTTTATTTTTTACGTGGGTATAGTTGTTCTGGAATAAATGGAGGGTGACTTAGGCTATAGATGATACATGAACATATTGTCCGGTTGGAACATGTTTAAATAAACTTTGTCAACAGATATGTATAGAACTAAACATGGCCACATGGAGAAGTTCCCAGAGGATGTCATCCGTGCAGAAGCAGCAGTTGGTGGAGACATCACTATTTTGACTAGAGATGAGTTTCAAGAAACAAAGAAAGAGAGTTATGCCAATCTATTTGGAGACCCTGCAAAAAAATCTCCAATGTCCAATAAAAAAGGTAAAGCACATTTTATTATATTGTAGCATTTATATGATGATGCTATTAATGGGCCGTGAAACTCACTTCCTGATGCTCAACAGAAACACCCAACTGTGGTAATCCAGTCTCAGATGTAACATAAATGTGACGAATCTTGTGGACACTTTTAGCCCTATTTAAAATAAAGTAACAATCTTAATAAGCTATGTATGTATTGTGTAGTGATCACTAAAAGGAGGTGGTTATGGTTTTTACTGCTCTGTCTCTGTATTAATAAAGAAACTTGCCATGTCAATAAAAAGTGGAACAATAAAGTAATGGCTGAAGAAAGGGAGAAAATATATGCAAAATTCATTTGAACTTTTCATTCAACACACATAATAGGTAGGTATAGTTATGTATCCTAGCAAAATAATGATGTGTTTGGTATATAATTTACTTATAATAAATTTGTGGACAGAACTGCTTAATTTTATATATCAGTGCTTTAGGAGGCTGAGACTTTTGGGTAGGAAACTAGCCCTTATTTGGTTTTGATGAATGGAAAAAATATATTGACAAGAAGTGGTAACTGTCCCTTAATCGCATCATAATACACTACACTGCCTTGCAGCTAGATAAATGAACTACACTTAAAGCATTTGAAAAATAAGATAATTACTTCATATCTTTGGAACTAAAATGTGACTTTAGTTTAATTGTACATATTGCTTGTACCCTATGCATTATGCACAATTATAAAATGCATGTAACAAGTCAGAGACGCATGCCAGGATTTGAGTATTGCTTGAAAAAAATTTTTTTGATGCAAAAAATTGTTTCATCCATGAAATATTGGGAACAAAGTAATATTATTCTACACAACTACATTTGTTTAAAAGCACGTACTGCTTAAAAAGCTGCCTACGTAAAAGCTGCCTCACATATACCATACTATCTCATTAAAGATGTATGGATAAAAGCAAATTCAATATACCACAAGTCTTATTACTTTTCACAGAAGACAAATATAAAAGGTTTTTTAAATTCAATGTGTTGCATTGTTTGTTAATCACTTTTTGTATGTATATATTGAGATAAATGTAATAAATATGACCTTTAAATAGTGTAATTCAAAACGAGAAATATGGACACGTTGGAAGGTAAGTTCTACAGAATAGGAAACCTTAACAGGGGCCTCTAAAGGGGCATACAAAATTCATCACTTGTCTGTCATTCTGCTTCAGTACTGTCATAAATTTCTATATTTTCTTATTGTATTTAATTATTGTTTCTTCAGGAAATGGCAGCAGAGGAAGGTCTTCAGATTCATCGAAAGTGCATAATGCAAGAATGGTAATGTACCCAATAATTAAATTTAATACCCACACCTGGCTACAAACAGCGAGCGATCCTGCGAATTACTCACGCAAGGCCGTCGTCCACGGACAGTCATGTACCGCACCAAGGCTGCTCCAACGATGCGTATTGTTCTTGAAGTTTCGGACCTCTTGTGCCAAAATGAAAACTGAAAATATAATCTTTGAAAATACCGCCTCGCGGGTCCGACTCACCGCTCTGGACTTTCCTGTGCTACCACAAACGATACTTTTCCCGCGGTGCGTTGGTACAGGCTCCTCCACATTCATCCTTCATATCCGTAGGTGGGAACTCACCTAAACACTTGTCTTTGGAGGTTTATTTTAATTCTTTACATTTTCTTAATTTTCAGATAAATGTTGATAAACCCAACTACAAGGTGCATATATTATTGCAAGGGTCGCCAACTACTCCTGTGCTACCCGGGTCATCAGAAACTGCTTCAACCCCGTCTACGAGCCGTGCAGGTTCTGAACCTACAGAAGAAGATAAAGTGAATTCAGAAACACCTGTGTCAACACCATCAAATACAGATCAAAAGTCAAATACAGGCACATATTCCTGTCATGCATGCGCATTTACTACAACACGCTTAAATGTTTTAATTCTTCACAATAAAACACATAGTGTTACATTCATGCCGTATACACCTACCCCAGTACGAAAAAAAATCAAATCAAAATCTTCCTTAAACATTACAAAGACATCAAAGTCAAGCAAGTCACGACTAGAGAAGATTGATAAATCAACTAAGAAATCTGTAAGTAACAAACGTATGGCAGAAGATAAACCTCTGATTGAGGTGAAAAAGACGAAAACTGATGAAGAAATAAAGATCAGTCTCCTAGCAGATTGGGATATTGACGAAGATTCAAATGATGAAGAGTCGTCAGTAATGGTTATGACGGGATCTCCAGAAGTGGCCGAACCAGTTGAATCTCCAGCTGTTGCCGAACCTGCAGAGCTCCCGGAAGCACAAGTTCCCCTTGAACTTCCAACTCATGTTTCCAAAAATTCTGAAGATTTTCCTGTTACTGAGAAACCGGAAACATCTAGTGATTCTAAATATGAATTTTGTGAGGATGAGGATTGGTCAGAAGAAGAAGACATAGGTAGAAAAATACCACGCGTGAAGAATCCACGAAAGGAAGATACAAAGAGTATTAGTTTAGATGATGATGAAGTAGCTAGAGAAGTAGCTGAACTGCTCAATAAAACCACAGTTCCAGAACTACCAGCAGCTCCTGAGCCATTGAAAGTGGAGGAAAATTTTCCCGAACCCTCGATTGTGAAGTCCCCAGATAAAAAGCCGGAAGTTATAAAAGAAGTTAGCAACTCGCCAGAAAATAAACTTTCTGTAGAGACTCAAGCTCCTAAAACTATTTTTAAAACTAAAACATTTTTTCGAAGTCGTCATTCTAGAAGTCAAGATGCAATTGGAAAATATGTAGCAGAGCAATTAAATGCTGAAAGAATGGATATGCCTGAAGATATTAATGGATCTGAAATATTGTCACCTGAAACCAGGAATTCTCCACCAGTTGGTGAACCTATAAAAGTAGCTCGTCTAGCACCAAAAATTCAGTTAAAAAAAATGAAGGCAGAGGCTGCACAAATGCGCGAAAAGGATAAAATATTAGCAGATATATTACCAGAGGAATATTTCACAAACAGCTCTCCAGCACCCATTATAGTCCCTGTTACTTTGTCAGAACATACTGATACATATACAGATAATGAACAGACGTTGGAAAATACACAAGAAAATGAAAATATCTTGGAACAAACAATGCAAGATACCCAAACTAATGTTGTTAATGTTGATGTGAATTTAGACGAATCGCAGAAGCTAAAAGAGCCTGATTCCGAGTGTGGATTCATAAATATGGAAGTCAATAGTACACTCGAGCCTGAACTTGAAAAAGAAATCCAAGTCGAAAATGAATTACATAAATCAGAAATTGAACCTACAGAATATAAGGAATACTCAGAAAATAAAGAAATTGAAAAAACAGAAATAATTGAATATTTGCCCAAACTGGAAACATCAGAAATCAGAAAGGAAGTATTTGAACAGAAACCAAATGTTGATGAAACAAACGTTAACACAAAACTGACTAATGACCTTCATGAACAAGGGCTTGTTAAAAAAGGTGAAGAATTTTTGTGCGAGGTTAATTTAGATGACGTAGATCATAAAGAAGCCAATAATAAAAACGAAAAGTCACATAAAATCATAACTACAACGATTGTTGCAGCACCAACGATAATTCCAGTATTAAATCAACAAGAAGTAAAGCCTGACATTAATGAATCGACAGCGTCGGCTGTCGATGCTTTGTTAAGTGTGTCGCGAGAGACTGATAGAGTAACTAAGATTATTAGTAATGATTTACCCGAAGATTTATTCGAGGATGATAATAAGGATAATGAATCATCTAAAAACCTTAATGGATTTGTTGAAAGTAAGGAAAATAACTTCGATGTAAAAAAAGACGGGGAAACAAATATGGATGATGATAAGGGTCATGAGCAAAGTGGAGAAACCATTAAAGAAAACACAAATAGTGATTCACAAGCAAGTGTAAGTCCGGTTATTAATTCTGATGTGGATACAACTAAAGAAAAACAAAATAAGAAAAGTGACGTTAAATTACAAAGCAAAGTTGAAATAGTGTCTGAAAATATCCCATCAGAATCAGATCTTGTTATTGCAGAAACGCTCATCAATTTACCATCGACAACTATTCAGATTACAAGTCCCGACCAACAAGAAAATGGAAGTTTGGACAATAAGAAATTTCAGGAAGAAACAATTTTGTCGAATAATAATGTTACTATGCAAAATAAAGATGATGGACACGAAAAGCGTACACAGGATTTGGAAATTGTATCTAATCACATTACAAAAACTGAAAATATTGCTGCTCGCTTTGAAACAGAACACGAAAAAAGTGAGAACCTCAATGCGGCCCAATCATTGGTTCAGATGTCCGAATCAATAGAACATAATATAAACATAGGTGAAGTTAATACCACTCTTAACAAAGAAAAATCTAAGCCACTCACGTATAAATCTGGAAAAGATCATGAAATGATTATCAATAAAAACAAAGAACAAAAGTCATTGTTATCAACTGAAAAACGTAACGAAGTATTGAATTGTAAAACTGTTCAAATTGATACATCATCTCCCAAATTATTAAAGATTCTAGAAGAACCATGCTTGCCTAAATTATCAGTGCCTAACATAATAACTAAACAGCTTAGCATTCCAGGTAAGGAAAAGATTTTAAATTTCGATGTTGGTAAATCCGGAATGTCGACTAAATCACATTCGCCGAAACAAAAAATAATCATCCGTCGATCAAACACACCGCACAAAAATTTACTTAATAATGTAACTGAAGCAACGCCGGATAAAATCATCCTCTCCCGTAGCAACAATACGCCACAAGATGGATCTTCTGTTCAAACCTATACCATTCAAACGGCTAACGAGGCACCGTCCGATCCAAATACTATTGTGATTCAGCAAAAGGTTAGAAAAATAGCTAAGGCACCTGCGAAATTGCAAAAACTGAAGTCACTTGTGTCACCTATAGATATAGCCAAAAATAATAATGAGCCACCAAGCACAGAAGAAGTAATGTTTGATATAAATTCTATGCCCATAGTGTTATCTGAAGACATTTTAACTCCAGAAAGCATTGAAAAAATGCCGATTGTAATGTCTGATGGTAACCTAATAACAAATTCATCTACACCACAAAAGATTGTTAAACCCAAACCGACCATGATTGAAAATGAAAAAAAAACTATTAGTCCGACAATTCAAAATTCGCCAAAGCAAGAATTTAAAACTCTAATTATGAATCCTGTGAATGAAATAAATAAAGTTACCACACCGAATATTCTGTCCAAATCATCTAAGTTGCGCGGAACAAAAATGTTACTGATCGATAAAACAAGTGGTAAGCAGAAAATTATTATGACGAAGCAAGCTCCGGATCCACCTGTTAAAGAAATTAAAACACAACCGCCTTTAATGCAACCGATTTCTCAAAACACTGGGAAGGCGGAAAAGTTTATTCTTGTGCCCACTACAACTCCGCGGCCTGTAAGAACTCAAAAAATTGTCATCGATCCCCAAACTGGAAAAGCTCACATGCTTGTTGGCAAAGGTACAGATTCCCCCCTACATATTACTGACAATAAACAAGTTTCTACAAAACTTGTGCCATCGCCATCTGATGGTACTTCTTCTGGAAACACGGTCATGATCATTACAAACGCTAAAGGAGCACAATCTAGAATACTTTTAAAACCAGAACATGAGAAAATACTTTTTCCAAATAAACAGCAACCAAACGTATCGCAATTAAAAACCATTAGTCATAGAATACCATCGAACTCTGGCAGCGCTAACAAAACATTAGTCACAAATGTAACTTCCGCAAAAAATACGTCGAGGATTGTATCAAAACAAAAGAGCACTATAATAACTTCTAAAGGCCAATTGATAGTAGGGGGGCGTGTTGCTACTACCGCACATAACATAGCCCCCATGCCGGAGATAAGGCCAGCTCCTAAACGGATAATCTCAAATGAGCCTAAAAAGCTTATACAAACAATTCAAAAGAATACTTCGGAACCTTTAATATTTTTTCAACAAAAGTCCGGTGCTATGATGCAGTTAACCGCTGCTCAATTTGATCACTTACAACGAACCGGTCAAATTGTACAAAAACCGATGCCAGGTCCACCGCGCGAAAACAAAATAATGTTGCAAAAAACTATAAATATTTCTCCGAATGAAACACTAGTATCAAATATACAAAAACCTAGGATAAGAAAGCAAATCGTAGAAGCCCCTACGCCCATGAAAAAAATTAAACAAGAAATACCAATAGCGCCAGCACCCGCACCAATGCCAGCCTTATGTCCCATTTCAAATACGATGACGCCAACACTTATTCCGCCTACTTTAAGTACAACCTCTACCGCTACAGCGTCTTCGTATTCGAATTTAGAAAACTTCGAGGAACTATTACCCTCTACTGCTATCGCCCGTCAAACAGAACCCGCCTTACTACAACCCGAACAACCTGTACCTCCCCCCGCACTGTCCGATGGCCAGCTATTAGCAGTGCCGGGAGAACATTTCGGTGGACCCCAGGGTACTTTCTATCTTTGCGTAGAAGATAACGGCACATTTACTCCAATCGACAATCGTCCCCTAGTATTGGAAAATAACCAACTAGTACCCATGCCCGAGAGTCTTCCGGCGCTCGTGCAACAGCCAGAGCGCAGAGACATCCTGGAAGCGGCTCTCGCCAATAGCGACGTGTTTCATGGAGAAACTGCGCGGGACGAAGCCCCAGATTTTCGTGACTTAAATGCAAATGTATCTGTTCACTGTCGTGTTTCTGAAACGAGCACCACATTGAATCAGCCCATAATGACACCAGTCGAAGTGCCCACTAAAGCCGACAGTGAACCCGCCGTACCGTCGAATTTGGAAGATGGACTCGCAGTAATCGGCGTTACACCACAAACGGTTCCGACTTCGTTAGAGCTGCCCATCACGGTAACCGATCCTAGAATAGCTCTTAAAACCACAGATCCCTTAAGCGCTAATAACTACGGAACCTCGTTGCTGCCATCGCCGAACACGGAGATTTCTTTCGGAGCCACAGAAGTCGACGCACCAGCGGGAGGCCCGATTTCGATGCCTCTACTAACCGAAGAAGAATCGGTCGGAAAATCGATGCCCATATTGACCGACGATGTTTCTGAGAGAATAGTATCTTCAGTGGAGTCCACTGTTGGTTCGCCGTCGCCAATCGACGTCCGAGATACGGAAACTGAAGACGGAAGCCAGTGGTCCCGACGCCTGCTCACGTCGGGCTCGGACACGTCCGAGATATCCGCCGAGATCCCTCTGCAGCCCAAAATGAAACTTTCTGTGAGTGATATTAAATAGGGTTTGTGCATGTGCTTCGAGCACATGGCCTTTTTCTGAACAGTTTTATATCCCGAATACTGGAGACAAAGTTTATTTATTATTTAGTTGTTTCTTAACTGTTCGTAATTATAACGATATTACAAAATGTGCAATAGGTTAAGTTTTAACAATTGTGCGTCAAAATGTTAGTGAACTGAATGCAGCGTTCACTTGATTTTGGGCGTCCGAAAATCTTTGTATCTGTAAACAGTTATTGAAGAACTATGGTGCGTTGAAAACGTGCGCGGGTACGTCGCTGTGTACATATAACTTAGTGTGGAAAAAGGACAATGTGATAATACCAGTTTGTTTTGGAATCATCGCGAAAACGATCCGATGCATAGTTGCATAGATATTTAGGTTAAGGATTTATGATTGTAAATTTAAATTGAATTATGTCAATGTTGGATGGAATGAACGTGTAAAATATGAAATTTTAGATATATCGCAATATTTTTATAACATTTAGCAAACCTACAAAATATAAATATCATGTGTAACGGTTACACATTTTACTTGTACGTGTAAAGTGATACAGTACGTGCCAGCATTGGGCCACAGCAAGGCGAGGTGTGCGACCTCGGTGAACTACAACTTGTATGAATTGTATATCAATATAAGTAGCCTTACTATTAAGTACAATATTTGTAAAATTAACTTTAAACGTTTGTCAAAGGCACATTATTGGTTTGTTTGTGTGATCTATGTCAGATTTAGATCTATAAGATACTATGCGAACGAAGTCGTAAGTAATAAATAACTTTTGTGTAGTTAACAGTTTCAATAAATAAAATTTATTCAATTTAATTTTTTATTTGATTTTTTTGTGTTAAATAGAAATTAAAAATACTTTATATTGCTTCAAATGGTATATTTTTATTTCTTAACAAATAATACATTTGTTTTTTTTTAATTTCCAAGGCTCGAGTAACAAAACTTAGATATGAATCATCTCGCTAAGTTGTTTTACGTTTTATTCACTACATAAATACGAACTACGGTAACAATATATTATTTATAAATTCGTTACAAATGTAAATATAATTGAAGTAACAATGAAATTACAATTAAAGACACTTAACCTATAATACTTCCAATAAAAATATGGATCTTCGGTGCGATTTTTAGTTTGAAAGTAATGGTAACAGTTATAATAAAACGTACCAGAGTCATTTGTTAGCGATATCTCTGTACTTTTCATAAATAAGAAGCGTCTAAATTAATATAAAAATATTGTACAAATTATGAACAAACTATCTACATCGGCATTCGCTTGCTCTTTCAATAAATTTGACAAATTATCATCTGACAGGCTGCAACAGACAATTAAAACGCATAGGGCTCTTGTTCAATTCTGCATTGTAAAATATTTCCAAATGGATTTTTTATGTATAAAATCCTCAGAGGGAGTTTCCAGTCATTGGAGTCGTTGCATTTACCTAATATGATAAGTTGAACGCATTTTGACAAATTCAGATGTCACGATACAAATTTGTACTTCGTGTACGAAACTGCAAATTCAGCCTGCGATTCCAATACTTCAAATGGCTCAATACCGTAATCATTGCTTAAACTATATCTTGTAACGCCACTAGAGCAACAGTCAGAGCCATTTACGAGTAATTGTTAAATATATACACTTAATTATAATCTGCCTTTACAACCTACGCAGGACCATCGATTTAGTTGCATTAGTCGATAATACCCGAAGATCGGGTAATTCTTAAATACTCGATCGTCGTGAACCGCGTTGGCATATGAAATCGGATCCTTCGTAAGTGTCACTGCAAGGCCTGGCGCGTGGTGTTGGGCAGGAAGAGGCACATGAGGCCGCCGCCCGCCAGCAGCGCCGCCACGATAAAGGTGGGCGCGGGGCAGTACGTGTCCAGCAGCGCCGCGATCACCACGTTGCCGATGATGCCGCCGAGTCGCGCCGCCACCATCGACACGGCCACCCCGGTCGCTCTGAAACCACATGGCGCTCAAATACCCAGCCACGATATACTTTTTGTTTTTTTAATAAGGACTTTGTCGCCTAGAGACCATAAATATCGTCCCGTGAAATTCAACAAACAAAGAATAACATAAAAAACATTCCGATAAACAAATTTAAAAAAATACCCTTTAGATAAAGCTAAGTGGGCTAAGTCAACCGGCAGTTTCAACTCCATAATTATGTTTAAACAACTTGCCGCGTCAGGATCATAGGATCCTGACATCTTTTAAATCGTATCCCGATGCTGGGTACCGATTCTTCTACTAAGCGCGATCGGGGACACCGATTAGCACTTTTAAATACGCGCCCGTGATAAACTTAGTGATAAATTGCTAATTTTAAGAGATAATGAATTTAGGCTAGACTTTTCTCGGTAAGTGGATATAGAGATATTTACTTAAGATTAGAATCTGTAAGCGGAGACAAGGTGATGTTTAAAGCATATTATAAGCGTTTAATTACCGCAAGTTGGTGGGAAAGACTTCAGTGATGAGACAGTCGAGCGAGGCGTTGCCGCACGATATGACTGAACTGAAGATGGCGCTCACTATCAAATTGTTCGTCTTGTTATATACGAAGTACATGGCAGCGGAGCACAAGCCCGCGGAGAATGTTGCGAATACTGCAAATAAAAGGTTTTGCATGTTATAATCAAACATTGTGAAGCTCTTAGTCAAAGTACAATAACGATTCGACCTTTGACTGAGGAATTTATGTCCTAGAAATGACCACCCACCCTACACCGTCAGACAGAAATCCAATTTGATGAAATCGGGAATGGATCAGTTAAACATAAAATTAGCAAAGGAATGTATTAATTAGAAATATTTGATATCATAAAACGTACAACAATAAAATCTAAAGGAGCTTTGTTTTAAAAACATTAAAATATATATAAAAAACGTCTCACATCTGCCAGGCGTTCCACGGCAATGCGTTTGTTTTATTAAGTATTATCATAAATCAATGTATTGTTCAATGTCATAAGTATTAGATGCTCAGCTTTATTTTGTTGCAACGGACGTTATAAGGGCAAAGTTGTCGTTGTGCAATGTTACGCCCCGTTATTATGAAAGAGGAATTTTAAGAACTCCTACTTCTCGCGACAACAGAGATCTGTTAACCGACGTCCCGGCGAGGGGCCGACGCTCTCGAGAACGCTTAAAAGGGCTCACCCAAGAAGAACTTCCTGCCGAGCCTGTCCATGCCGAGCACGGCGAAGATGTTGGAGGGGATGGCGGCGGCCACGGTGATGAGCGACTCCATGAAGACGTCGGAGTGGATGTGCGAGTCGCAGCGCGCGTCGGCCGAGTGCGTGCCGAAGCGCGTCACGTACGCCGTCACCTGGCAGATGTCGGCCTCCGCGTCCGCGTGCGTGCGCGACCACTCGTCGAACCGGTTGAACATCTCGGGGAACCACATCATGAGCCCGTAGTACCTGCGCCCGAATATGCAACGCTACCTTACTGACCGCATACTCTATAATGGCTATTTTATGGTATCCCAGTGGTATAGCTGCATATATTATTGTTTTAATAACTCACCCAATATGGAATGTAAAATTAATAGTGATAGAGATCGTGGTGAATTTGAGGATCGGCGGTACGAAGAGCTGTTTGCTGTGTTCGACGATATCGCTGAACATTCTTCTCATTTTGGACTTCTCTTCTTTCACCTCTCTGTGCTTCTCGGGCTTGGTGTGCATCGGTTCGTCCACTAGCAGCTGTTTTACCGGGTATTCTTCTTTGCTACGACCGGTGTTCATCATGTAAATACCGCGAAATATCTCCAAGGCATCTTCGTGTCTGCCGGTTGTTATCAAAAATTTAGGCGACTCTGGCAAGAGGAAGAGTAGAGCGGCGACAATGAAGGACGGCAGCGACATCACGAGCAAGAATATCCGCCACGAGTTGTACACGAACCCTCCAGTCGTTCCTCCTATTTCTGGGGAGCGAAATAGGGAATTTTGTATTTCGTTTTCGAAATATTCTAAAGTAAATTTCAAAGTGTTGGTCATCGACGGACCCGTTAGCAAAGTCACTAGATGTTGGATTTGAAGTGGGTGATGTTATCGTGTCTTGTATATTGTGTGTCCCAAGAAATTATATATTACATTAAGTTATATTTTGTATGTCATGTAGTTACAAACCACTAGGAATGATGACCCAGGCCAGGCCGGCCACGAACAGATTGCCCAACGTCCAAAAGGCAGCCATAAAACTCAACATAGCACCACGCTTTTTCTTTGGTTGAAACTCCGCGAAATACGACCAGATGACTGGGCCAGATCCACCCAGGCTGAAATTATACATATATCCATATAACTAATTTTCTTAACTGTCTTAAACAATTGTGCAAATCAAAGTCTTTGTTTTTTGTCTTGGACAAAATATTTTCCCAGAACATTTAGCAAAGATTTAATTTTGAAAATAATAATGTTTTGATGTGTTTTTTAACGACGTGATTGCCGTCTGGTGCTTTGTTTATTTATTTAGAGGTATATATGTACATGTATCCATAAAAACATTACAATAACAAAATACAATTGAATGCTGTATGCCCTGCAAACATCTCGGCTGTAAAAATCATAGTCGGTTTCGTCTGACCAAAGCATAAATATTTGTGAGCTAAATCCATAAAAGTACGTACGCGGCACCGTTAATGAAGCGGAACAGCATGAAGAGCTCGAAGTTCTGGCTGAAGGAGGAGGCGACGATGGCGAGCGCGTTGACCACCGAAATGGCGATGAGCACGCGCTTGCGGCCCAGCGAGTCCGCCACCGAGCCCCACGCGTACGCGCCCACCATCATGCCGATGAAGATTATACTGTTCAGCCATCCCTGCACAACGTCACAGAAATTGAATCAATCTAATCAAAACATGATAAACAAGCAGCTGTAATGTTGCAACGCCCTAACAGGGCATCACATGTTATTACTACCTGTAAAGTTTAATGTGTGATATATGCAATAAAAATAATATTGAAAAATCACGTGTGAAAACCAACAATAAAAAGGGTGTATAGTGTAATATATACATCTCCATGTATCTCTATAAATCTCTATAAAGCGATAAAATGCATTCTACATTGGAGATTTTAGTAAAATAATTATATTCCAAGTACGAACGTTACTACGAACGACCTGAAACAAAAATCCTGTATGGTCCGCTTTGCGAGCTTGTTTTGACCACAGAAGGTGTACCGACTTACCAATGTGTATTAATTTGATTGCAAGCCATAATGCAGCGATGGTGACATCAGGTTCTTTTAACGATATCTACTATGTGCAAAATTCCAAAATCACTGAATATATCAATGAATGTATCACGCGAGCAACATTCGGGAACTATCAGGAACAAGTTCTCTAGTGATGATTTCCTTCATGCGTCTCAACGCAAGAAACGCTTCGGCTACAATTTTTAATTCCATAACTTTTGCATGTCTAATTGAAACTTTTATTTTTATGACTTAAAATGAAAAACCTGGCGTAGACAATTAAGTAAACATATAATTTTTCATATAACCTTAATTAAAATCTTGACTTTTATGATATACGTGCTGCGTAACTGTAATTAATAGTTGCGAGTTCAAATTAGCTCGCCAAATATGGGACCGGCCGGTACATTACTGCGAGAATACATGCAAAATGGCTCTTATGTAGGTACGAGTACATGTTACAACATAAAGCTGGTTTGCTCGTGATTTTTATATTGTGCCCAATGGTGTAACTTTTTCTTTTTCATATAATTCTTTAGATATAATTCATAGAATAAATCATATAATTCGTAGAAGATGAATTTATTCCAGACTTAAACATTGGTACATAACAAACATATTTGTTTGAACCGCATGATCATTCATCTAACCTGAACTCATGAAAATAGTTTAAAGATCGTTAGTTCAGTTAGACACATCTAGGAACACGGATTTTTCGAAACCATTCAGAGCAATTGTAACATTTTGTTACGTTTATTATAAATTAAACAAGGGCATCTACATTAAAATTATAGAACAATCGATGATAATTACATAAATAATCGTCCAAAAAGCTAGGCGGATTAGCTATGTGCTGTAAACGGAATAACGAATAAGTGTTAATTATTGAGGGTACGTGGTGAAATACGTCAGTGTGTTGTTTTGGGGACATCGAAGGACATAAGCTGTGATCGGTATATTGTCAGAAAAGTACTATGTCAATAAAATATTTCGCGTGTCTTCTACCGAGGGGCGTCATGGGCGTGTTTGTGCGGTGTTAAATTTGCACAGTGTGAAGTGTTATGATGTCATTGGATTCTCCGTACACGTTACAAGTCACTGTCGTACAATCTGCCGCTGATAACCACATGATCAATAAGTTCATTATGTTCAGGCGTTGCATCTTCTAATCGATGTGTCTTCTTAAGTAACACCGAGCCGGGCCATTATTATCGTGGATGACCGCTAGTAACAAATACTTACAAGCTTCATAGGTTCGTCGACCAGTAACTTATGCCATGATACAGCTCCCAAGTTAAAGGAAAACCCTATTTTATAGTAAGAAAAAGTAAACTTACTTGTACCTCATACTTGTAAGTAGTTGCAAATTAGTTATTTTTCAATTTCGAATGCAATTTTAACATACGAGTAGTTAAGTAAGTAAATTCCCTTGTTAGTATCACAGGAAGACTATACCTACTACCAAGCACAATTCACACTAGTTTCTGAAAAGCTTTGCTAACCCTACTAAAACCAGGATACTTAAGCTTTTAACTCCTAACATACATAGATGTATTTCCTTCGAAATTATATAAGTGTATGTTTGTAGGTGCGTACGCTAATGCTTGTCGTCGTCATTTTGAGCTGGCTGGATGTCAAGAGCCTATATAACATTTTTGTAAATAACTTTCAAAAATTTCGTATAAAATAAATACTTAAACGTGAAAAGAAATTTTATTTACATATGTGAACATTACGGTTACGGTACTTCATTACATAACGTCAATGGCCTACTCAGTGGATCTATAATCCACTAGCTTTGCCCGCGGCTCCGCCCGCGTGGAATTCAATGTGTCACAAAGTTTTTCCCGCGTAAATAACGACGCCGCGGAAATTCTAGGATAAAAAGTAGCCTATGTGTTGACCCACAATTAATTGATCGATTATTTACAAATCGATTTAACTGAAAGAGAGAAAAACCGATTATTTAATATTCGATTTTTTCCACTCCAAGTCACATCCCTACTCACGCGAGCATCCCGCAGCCG
>DWEM01000707.1:0-17327 GCA_018245935.1 Agara belti belti
ACAAAATTTCATGAGAATCGGTCAAGCCGTTTCGGAGGAGTATGGCAACGAAAACTGTGACACGAGAATTTTATATAAATAAATATCGAAATCGAAAAAAAGAATAGCAATATAAAAGTAAATAATTTCAGAAAAAAAATAAAAAGTCAAGCGACGAGAAGTTGCTAATGCAATTGTCAGTAGAGTTGTCGCCGTCATCGAATGAGAACTGTGGGATTTTCTTTCGAAATGAAACAATGATATGCGGCAGTGATAGCGATGAAAATAAAAACGTGGTATATGATCCTGATTTTTGTGATGTAAGTTTCTCCTTAACGTGTACTCAATATGTTTTAAATGAAACATCTAATTGTAGGAGAGGTCAAAGTACTGATAATGAACTATGCTAATAAACTTATTGTTACAGGGTAATGGTGGTGCACCCTTAATGTGTGAAGGAGATGTAATCGGCTTACAAACTTACATTGGTAACAACTGCAAGGCGCCATATTTATATCAAAGTCTGTCAGCGTGGGATGACTTTATATTATGCGGTGTGGAAGAAAAATGTCTGTTACAACAATGCGCAAACACATGTGAGGTTATCGAGAAAGATACGATTACAACAGTCACAACCAGCAAAGTTAAAACTACGTTGACCACAAAAGCTGCCAAACAAATTTTAATGGAACAGTCTATTGAAGATTCCAGCAACGTAAATCATTTTCTTATGTCAGAAACCGCAAAACAATCTACTATTACCGAAAGTGATAAACCTACACCTACAACATCAGATAAAGCTGACATTACTACTACAACAACGGCAAGAACACCAGTTGCAATTACTGAAAATGAAGATAAGTTTACAAGGTTCCTAAATTCTCAGAGCGGTTGGGCTAAAGATAAACTTGCTGAACACCGCAAAAAGTTAGATGATGGTGAGGATTCTGAAAAAATTGAGAGAAAGACGAATGTAGAAGCTCAGCTTCATGAGGCAAATAATAAAGGTCGAAATGTAGCTGTAGGTCTGGGTACGGGAAAGGTTTCTTTATTTCATAGTTTATCTTTTGGAGTTTTATTTCAAATACTTTATTATTTAATATAAATATACCTTGCTAATGTAATTAATAAAGGTAGTCAGCTGCATGAGCAGCTTATTTGTATATCTAAATTTTATTGTCTGTGTTCTAAAATATTAAACGTTTCCATTACTTAATATTTTCTTTTTTCTCTGAAAAAAGTAACAGTTCATATAAAATTAATAAGTAGACACACTGTTTCTGAATCAGACACCTCAGTATGATAGACGTCTATTTACTAAGTAAAACCGTTAAAACCTATGAGCGCCGCTGTAACAAAGTTTCGTGAATAAGTAGAATTAAGTAAGGTTGCAAGCTTAACGCCTCCACAGTTTGCTCTAATAGCATTATTAAGTTTCCAGACCGTATTGAGGGAATACTTGCATAATGTAGATACTTACTTGAATCAACGCTATAACAGCTTAGATTGGTATCATATTCAATGAAAAAAAAGTGACATTGGAAAACATGAAAAAAATACAAAGTATTCGAGTTTTTATTTGAAGTCAACTGTAACAAAGATGAAAGTTTCGTATATTACATTAGCAGTCCATGAAGTGTTCTCGTCTGACCAGTCTCCTTTGTTTGATATTAACTCAGTCAATTAATTCTAAAACCGTATACCGCAACTAATTGTTCGCAGACGAGAAAGAAGATACCAGCAGTTACAGGATATCCTCGATAACAATGTAGGTACTTCCCATTGTTGAAACAAGGCTATTCGATACCGCATGGCTATCTGCTGAATTCAATTCAAACGGTTAGAGGAGGTCGCTTACAAATGCCTTGCCTTATACCTTCATATCCATACTATATCTACCTGTTCATTTCTATTACCGTAATATAGAGGAAAGAAGCCATTACACGATAATGCGTATTCGCTGGCGTATAGGTACCTGCAGGGTAACTCAATCGGAACTGCGTTTATTTAGACATATGTAGCTCAATAAGAGTCATATAGTTATTGATAAGAGCGGAAGTGGTCGCATTTGTCATTACTCACTGTGCTGTAATTGGTGTGATAAATGTAAATTCTACTAATATTCATTAGAAGTTATAAAACTTGATATTACAAATGTAAGACCCAGTAAAATACGCACTTGTAAAATATGGAATTAACTTCCTTCTGAAGTGTTCCCGATGCGCTATGATATGGAGCTCTTCAAGAAAGGCGCCAAAACAGCTCACCTTCAAAGCCACCTCCCAATCCAAACGGTTTTGGTGCCTTTGCGGTTATTGCCAAAGGCCATGTGCATAGGAGACGGTGACCTCTTACCATCTGTTGGCGGCCAGTCTGCTGGTTTGCTGGACTTAAGGAGAAAAAAATACTATACTGTATCTGAAAACAAATATTATAAAAGTACATATATTAGAATAGTGCTGTTCTTTAACCATAAATGAGAAAAGTGGCTATATAATCTGAGACTAAATAATGGAACAATAATGTTATTTAAATTTGTTTCTCTTATGTCTTTCCTACGATAATTAAATAAATATTATGTACATTCATGTTTCATTAGGGGCGCACCGAAGTCAATCTACATTTTGACGAGTTGCTCAAAGTAAACTAATTGTGACGCCAGCAACCCTAATTTGTTTAAATCCTTAAGAGGCCTTAACATTGGTAAGTATAATTTAACTTTACTAAGTATGCCTGATTTGAATAAACCAATATATGTTTACGTATAAAGCGGTATGACTAAAAATTGAAAACAACTATAAAATACTAGCAATAACTCGCCGTATCGCCTTAACTGATTATTAATTTAACTTTGTCTATTTGCGACTTTCAAACTTATCTCAATATTTCTGTGAACACATTTGTACTCCTAATAATGGACCCAATTATAGCCCTGTAAACTTTTACATGTATCCTTCGGTAAAAGATCTTTTGAAATTGATTTGGCCGATCAAAAATTTACATCTGTAAAGTGTTTGACACACAGAAAAATATTTTTAAAAGGGGTACTTGGGTATTAGTTATTTACATGAATAAGCCCGTGGATCTAAAACTCGAAGCTATTTTGATATCATTGACACACAAGAATCCTAATAATTATTATATTATTACGTGATGGAAAGTATGTATAAATATGCAAGTATTCATTTTTTTGTACCTTAATTACTCTTTGAATTCGCATAATATAAAATATTGTTAGATATAAACTATTGGAGAGAAATACTTTTCTTCATCCTCTCTATCAGTTTTTAACAAAATGTTATTATCAGCAACAGGTAATACGACCTTTCAGTGGATGTTCTTACAAAATTTCAAAATGCAGTAGAATAGAAATGCCGCTTAATATGTTTAAATTTCGAAAGAGGATCGCAGTGGAAAACTGTTATGCACATTTTAGTTATATTTACGTAGATATAGTGAACTTATCCAGTCGAATGAGAATTCAAAGTGAATATCTCTTTGGAAAATTCTACGATATTCTGCAGACGTGATAATAGTCGTTCTGAAAATAATACCCTATTGAAATTGATATTAAACGAGTGGTATCATAATATACATATTAGTCGACAAATTCGTTTCGCCTGTAGGTTTTTAAAGGGCAATATTTTTAAACACATATTGCCATGAATGTTATACAATTTAACAGTAAAGAACTTTATTTTAACATGGGTCCTTTTCTATTTGCTTTGTGTAACATTCACTTAATTAAACTTTACCAACATTTAACATCTACTAAAGGTACAGAACGTCTCAATTGAGTTGTTTAGGGTAACAAGGTTGTGATTTGCTCAAGATAAAGTTTAAGTTGTTATTAAGGATAAATATAATACAATATTGTTGATTGGAATATTTAGTTGTTGCAAGGTGGTATGCACGTCGTATAACTAAATTGTATAATAACAATGGAATTTAATCTGGTTTTAGGTAACAGAAAACGTACAGAATAATATCTAATTAATCATTGCGAATTTTAATAACAATGGACCATTCAGCTGATATTTGCCCCGAAAATGTTTCAGTTAATATTGTTACAAAAATGTTCGCAAACAAAAAGACGAATTAATTTTAAAAACCTCATAAAAAGAAATAGGCAGTTCATAAAACTTTTAGTAATTAAAACTGATATATAGGAGCTACGGAAGCTCGGCACCAATTTCAAGTGATATTCCTCGTTTCCCTACAATGTTTAACAGAGTAGGGTACGATATTTTCTTGAGGGTCCTATTTATTTGGCAGCAGTGTTAACGTCATTTTCAACGGTGAATCCTAGCCCCAAGGGTAAAAGAACTGACAACTGTCGTTAACTCATTCTGACCGTCCAAAGAAGTGTAAATAGGGGAAATCTCGTTAAAATAATAGCGTGTTTAATTATGAGGAACAAAGATAAAATCTTATGTTTGTAATTTGTCACTCAGTATAGTTTTCTGATTTTTATCCCATATTGGTAAGATCAATTTTTCACAATTGTTTGTAAAGATGAAGAATAAAATTATTTACAGAACAGACTTAAAATATCCTTGACCAGTATTTAGCCTTTGTTATTTATAACTTAAATTCAATAGTCTAAAAGGACACATATTATAAAGCTTCCTAATTGATTGAATGTTATTATATATGTACGTTAATCAATGGCTGGAACATACTGAGATGATTTCTAAAAATAACGAGAGTCCAGAATTTTTTATCCCTTATTAAACAACAGTTTCCTAAATAAAAGGAAATGCCCCCTTCATTATCATCAACCCATTACTACACTAATAACAAAATATTCGTGTTTACTAAAATGCAATTTTTTATGTGTCAAGTAATATATTTTATACATATTTTGTATCACAGCTTCCTTAAATAATACATACATACATACATACCGTCAAGCCAGGTCCCTAAACGGGATAGGTAGAAAGCACGTTAAATAATAATGCAAAAAAAGGTGGACTTATGGGTATATTTGTTTTTAAGGCCTAAAACTTCTATAAGACTACTTGATAATAAGAATATGAAACTTTAAATAAACTATTCTTTAGTTCTTGTGAGTACTGTAGTAATATAACATTTGTGTGGGGTACAATAACACCTATTTATATTGTGATATGGCAAAAATAATAATACCATCTCGTTAAAACCCCGAGTCATAAAGCGTAAGTGTCAATATTACACAGGAAATAAATCATATACAACAAAAATGTTATCAATCAGTGAATACCGGAATCTCGAATCCGTCCACGGCGCGTCTGTAGGCAATTTTCAATCTCTTTCCTATTTATGACAGTAATAAAGCGCCGAGGAAAAGTCAACAATCAATTTTGTATTTCAATTTATTCCCAACCATCCTAGTTCGTGCGGTGATAAGAAAAAGAAAAACGCGTTCATTGAAAACGGAAATTATTGCAAGAAGCCATCAGTGGTGTGCGCCCGGCATCCTACGCTGTTTTTTTTATTTTCATTTTTTTGCTAACGGTTTTACAGTTTTGATTTGTGGGCCGTCGAGTCACTCGGTGCCATTTTTCACGCGCCTCATTGTGTTGTTCACGCTCGAGAACACTCATTGCAAAGGTTTGTTCGCTCGTCACACCTTTATTTGTAAGCTCTACATTTGATTATACTTTCGGACAGTTTGATTTTATTTATTCCTTCAAAATGCTGTGTTTGCTGACGAAACTAAGCAAACAGGCTGTTGTTAGATGTGGAATTAACATTATCTTGTCGGTAACGATAAGAACAGGAGGGACACGAGAAATAGGGGTCATTTTACTACGGAAATCCATAAAAACTAATTAAACTCGTAGAGTCAAAATAAAAATACACTTGAATAGTGTATTTGTAGCATTTACAGCGATGTATAAACGTTTTGAGATTTAATTGTACCTGTATATTTTCGAATGCAAGCTGCAAAAGCTGCTTTGAAGATTTAAAATAGTGATTTCATACAATAACTAGTTTCCACTTATAATGTACCTTTAAAATATTATTACGGCTATCAGTGACATTTCACCCGCCGATATTCAAACATTTCTATGTTTGTTTCCTCAGTAACCTCCCACGCCGACCTTTTCAAATATCCGCTCACCTACACAAGTGATAACATCATTTTCTTCTTTCATTGTATTTATTGTGTTTTATCATTGATTTTGGATAGAAGCGCTTGAATTTTGTGTTATGATATAGTATTAATTATAGCTATTCAGTAGGTATTTATATTCCATATAAATTATTTAGTAAAGCTTTTTCAATAAATGTCAAGTACGAGACGAGGTTAAAAATAAATAAAAAGTTAAATATATTTTGAACGAGGCTTTAATGAGCTACATCTTTGGTCATATCATTGGTTAAAAGAGAATCAGCCATATGGAAATAGCCATGTACAATCGCAGCATCCGTCGCCCGCAGCGACAGCGCGAAATCTCTTAATTCGATAGGAATGCATATGATTTCATCTAATTAAATGCTTACATAGAAACAAGAAGATGAAATTTCAAATGTACTAAAAACTAATTTGAACTATTGGGAAACATCAATTACGAATTCTTTTTTTATATGAATATTACACATTTCTCTATATTTAGACATTGAATATTTATCAATTAATTAGTATTAATCATTAGATACAATCATCTACTTACAACAAATATTTTATTTACACAAATAATACAAACATTATAACAATGTTTAAGATAAACTTAACATCAATATACATCATAGGTACAAAACGAAACAACACAGTGGAGACATTCGATAATGAAAAATATAATATTCCACTTATGGCCAAGCCAAACAATTACAATTAAAATAAAATATAAAGATAAAATTTGATCGAGTCATCTTGCTCAAATACATTTATTTATAAAATCAAGTGGAGAAAAATTATTTAAAATACAATAAGTCAATATGTATAGTGACAGATATGTTTTCTGACAACAAATACGGCTTGCCGTTGCATTTATTTGTTATCGATTGATTTTTACTTAACCAAATAAATGCACTGTAATACCATCTTTTGATCTCAAAAATCAACGACTCTTTACCCCTTCTGTATTTCAAAATCTATATACAGTCAGGTATAAAAAGAACTTTACATAAAATCCAGTTAATCCTGAGAATATTTAATAAAGTTACACTTTAGAAATGGCTGTTCCTTTGTACATTTTAATCGATTGTCCATAAGAAAATCGGCAATCATAAGGTTGCGTACATTTGCCAACAAAATTATCAATTTCATATCTAAACTTTATTTCCACATTCTTTAACCTAACTAAGCAATATTACCGTATGAGATCACCTTACGGGATTAAAACTAAAATTTAGATATATTCGATTACATACCAATAATTCTATTATCTATAGTATTCATAAAGATATAAATGTATTACATAACATTGAAAATTTTAACTACATACGTACGTTTTGGCATTTACTTTGCTTTAGTACTAAAAATCTATTAAACACTGTTCAAGAGGCCCATAGAACGATAAACTTTGTCGAAATTAAAAAAGCCAGAAAACAGCAGAAATAATAAGTTTATGTTTGTACACCTATTTTTTACGTCAATTTTTATCGAAACCAGTAATAGACGTAACCAGTACAAGTTCTGTGTTAAGCTTATAAAAAAGCTAGTCAATGATAAACAATTTAAGCTGCAAGCATCTCTATGTCGCGTGTTATAATTTTATATACATAATTTTTAAAAACGTTCAGTTAAAACAGGATAATATTTACATGAAAAACTTCATTTAAGTACAAATAGGACAACTAGTGTTACAAATGCTGTAATTAACACGGAAGTAGCACTTGCAACAGTTATTTGCAGCGCCACCATGCCGTAAATTCCACAATGTCTTACTTTGCGTATGAGCAGTGGATATCATTGAACTTGGAAAAAATCAAGGATGTGTTAGTTCTACAAAAGTCACTAATTTCAAACAGGTCAATACTCGATACGAATAAAGCTCAACACCATGAAGAGTTTTTGGTGATTAGCTCGGTCGCTTCTAGATGTGATTCACCGTAGATCAGAGTCCGTACGTAACAACCATATAGTGAATCTGAACGATCAAAAATATCTAAATGCTACGATACAAATACACGAAATGTCCTTGACTTCTAAAACAACGAGTACCAAACTATTAAACACTGAACACTGATTAAGACATTCAAAAGACAGTTATATAAATCGCGTATAAGTTTTGCGATTCCTATTGGTACTTGGCGTGAGGTTGTGCTGCTTTTAACAGTAGCTGTCAATGAGATTCTAACATATTAAGCAGCCACGTGTACACTACGAACTGTTCAACATATTCACTTTTACAAACGTCTCAAGTACCAAGCCAAGCTGTACCACACTTAAAATTCACATTTATAGAGTGACCGATTAGTGGTGGTACTTGGCGTAGGGGTGGGCCGCGTCTCAGACGCGGTAATCTCAGCTGGTCGCAGAGAGGCCGAGTGGCTTGAGGTGCGCGGGCGCCGCAAAGGGCGCAGGAGAAGCGCCAGACATATTGTTGTTGAGATCCCCGGCGCGGTTCGAGCCGTTCATCAGTGCGCCCATTGCGTTGTTCGATTGCTGGAAGGCGATTTTTCTGTTAGTTCTCTTTGTAAGTGAAAAATGTTTTGTTGACAAATCTGCTGCATCCTAATTGTATCTTCTACTCTCTAGATGAGATTAAAACAAAAAACAATCCTGTGATGTTATTAAAGTATAATAGAACTAATAAATACACTTATTACGTCCGCCACAATTTTAAAGTTGGCAAATACTTTCAGAAGTAAGGACGAAGTTTTCGTTGTAAAAAATATGAATAAACAATCGACTGTCAACATTTTGATTTTCAAATTCAAATCATTTATTTGCAGGAATAGGTATATTGGTTGTGTAGAATACATTGTTAAATAATCTATACGCTTATTATAAGCAATAGGGTCTGCAATTTACATATAGATACGGGTAAACTAAATCACAAGTATCTATAACCACTGTCATTATAACCATATGAAAATATTACATAAAACGATTTACCGATGTATTTACAAAAACAGAATACAAAATGATTAACGACGCACACAGAAATCCGATAGTCGATAATATGTTTTAACAATGTGTAGATCAAAATCGTATTTATCGTTCATATTATGTTGCTATAGGTAGTTAAGCAAATGAATAATAGTTACCGGTGGAGGGGGCAGGTGCGTGGTCTGCCGCTTGAGATGCGCCAGCGGCGGCGGATTGTACGCCATGTTAGCGAACACCAGCCGCTCCTCGTAGTCATACTCGCAAAGGATCTTGTTCTCGCACAGGTAGAACCGGTCACCCACGCAAAATCTGTTAGCAAATATTTATAAGAAGACAAGTACATCTTTCAAAATTTACTGATATTTAAAACTCCACTACGTAATTAGCTTGTTTTTGCCCAAGTACTGTTTTCATACATAATAGGTAACCTATATGGAAATATTTTCACCGCCCACGCCAGATGCAGTTACTAACTGGAAAGGGTGCAGGAAGATCCAATTAGTGATTGCCCATGGAAGCCGTCGCTAATACAGACAACGCTTCACTCGCGCATTGTTAAGGCTGCCGTGTAAATTGAGTTATCGGCTTTCAATTTCTAGTTCGTTTTAAAATATATATAGTTCTAAAAGTCGTTAAACTTTCAAAGCAATATGTAATAATATAAATCCACTTGTTTACAAAGATGTCGTCTTCATAGATACGATTAATTAAACTGGCCAAAACTGGACGTTAACTAGCCATTAGAGTTCAATAAAGCGAGCGAGGAAGGTAGCCAGAAATGTCTAAGAAATAAAATTTACTATCGCGAGTGGAAAGGTCAAGTGGAAAAAAGAACCGCGATAACGTCACGCAAGCGCGCATCCCTCAATGTGGCTAAACAAAAGGTATCGCCTTCGACTCGCCAGTGGCCGCCCGGAACCGGCGATGATAACACCAAACCTTATCTCCCCCTCTATCCCTCCCCCCACGTCTTCCTACACCCCTGAGTCTCCGGCAACCCTGCCAACTCTTTTGTTTCACTTGTCACAAAAATTAAGCGCAATAGCTCGGCTACAAATGTCTCTTTTTTAAGGGGCCAATTTCCACCGCAACTCAGTCGATTTCGCCGCTCTTAATTAACTTTATTTCCTGTTCTCTCCGTTCCCGACTTTTGTTTTTGGGGGTTGTCCTTTTTTATTTTGCTATTTTTTGTCTGCAGTCGCGTAATGGAAAAGATGTAGAACGAAATTTTAATGACTGGGTGCAAGTTAAGCTTTGTCCGACGCGCCATTGTGTCGCGACGAAAGCAACACGAAGTTTGACGTTTTACGTAAGCGGACGTGTCTCTATCGTTTTTCCTCGGCCGTAAAACAAAATCATTTTTAAGATTGAACGCTAAATTAAGCAGATGTTAGAATTTAATGAAAATTGACAACGATATCGCTCCGTCATTTATTCCTTTGATTGTAATAAACGTAGCTTTTTATAAACCTCCTCACTTCTTCAAATATAAGTATAATACATAGTACCACTTTGTTTGATATTACACATCTAACCACAAGTTTAAAAATTTGCCCGGCTTTCTAAAGAAACAAAAAATTTTAACGTTTCTTATAACAATTTTGCATTTACAAGTAACACATAGTGAACACGCAGTAAACAAGTGAGTCTCTAAATCTCAATGCTTATTATATACAGTGTCATATAGGTCTATAGTAACTTCGTAAAACTAAACGGAAGAAATGGAGGCACCGGTTGTGCTTGAACTGTCGAAATATGGACGAAAGGCGCTATCGACACCTATAAAGTTACTAGTTCAAAATAAACAGCCGTGAACGCGCTATCCAGGCCTGCCGTATACAAGTCACGGGACCGTGAGATCGGCAGCACGCGGCTTCCGTCCGCAGAAGCCCGCGGGCGCAGATTGCTACTAAATTATTTAGCCGTTTAGCGATATTCGCCGGTGATATCTGCCGCCTGCCGCCCCGATCCGACAGCGCGCAAATTGGATTCAGATTTCTGCCACCATGGAAATTGATTTGTACTGATATAAAATAGTTCACGCTTCATACTGTTAAACAAACATGTAAAATATCAATAACTTGAAGATGATGCATTTTCTGAAAAAATCTTTGTTACTGGGAACAAAGGACTGGGAGACTAAATATGGCGCAAATTATTCCAATTTGGTTGTCACGGTATTAAAATATCTTAGGTAGTAGTGATTTATTATGGAGAACTATTTTATTTCTGTAATTTGTTTCATGTTGTTATAAGTACGAAATATTTATTTTTGGTTTTACAATATTATTTCAATTGCTGTTAAAGTTTTCATATATTATTGTGATGTTAAAAGCACACGGAGCACACGCTCTCTCGGCCGAGGAGTGCGATGTACGTGGGACGCACTGAATATCAGTTACTGTGGTTCTCCACAGCACAGGTTGAGGTGAGGCGCCCTTTTTTATCTGTGTACTCCAGATTTCATTCCTTTTTCTTTGTATGTGTAGGTAGGTATCTGTTCCTATCACAGTATCATTAATGCATGCATATCGAATGCACATTATTATATTAGCTAAATAAATATAACACAATACATTGTATTTCCTATGTTAGGTACAGGTAAAGGTTTGGAAAGTAATATAATAGTGACTTTAAAAGTTGTGATCGTGTCCGTAAAACATAATTTGAAATCCATAGCATACTTTTGTAGCTCTAATAGACTGGAAGAGGCATTTTCTTTTACAGAACCATAGCCACATTTTATATATAGATACATAAAGCAGTAACCAGATATTGCATGAAATGAAACAGCAGTCGAATGAATATACAATTGGGTGTAAACGTCACGCGAGATGTACTAACACGGGAAAGGTCCACAAGTGACGTATAAACCATTCAAAGTAGCGCCAATCTTCGCGACCTTTCTATTATTTAAGCGGACGCAGTCCGGCGAAGATTGCTCTTTCGCGCGTGCAATTTTATTTCAGTCTCAAGCCGTTATGTATATATAATCATACTGGTTTAGTTTTGGTCAAGGTATTTTCTTCGCTGCTTACGTTGAACACAGCAGATTATATTACGAATTCTCCGTTAAATGTTGTTTAATTTGTTGTTGGTTTAGTTAGAGAACCGTAACATTGTTAACGTTACGTGTACCTATTTAGTGATTTTGTAAGCTATCGTCTGTAATTTTTGAAGCATCTATACCGAAATAATTTGTCTATATATAAAAGTTTTAAAATAGTAAAGTTCAGAAGCATTTTTCATTTTAACAAACTGGTCTTGATATCTCTTCGTTACAGATCGCCGGATCATCGCTCACCGCTCAATAGTGAAGGTGAGTGCGCGCCGGGGAAATCAAGGACCGTTTCCCTGTTTCTCTATGCTGACAAAACTCTCATACGCGGACATACAAACGAAATTGTAGCGTTCTATGAATTCTTAATCATCTCCGGACCTTAATACTACAGTTATTGAATTAAACCATCAAGTTCAAGAACCGAAAAACTATATTATTATCCACTTTTTATAAAAGGTCAGTTATTCAAAAATAATTGAAAAGTTATTTTTGAAGGATTGCCTTAACATTTTTTCGTGGAGAATTTTATACTATCAGTTTTTCAGAGGTTGAAACCATTGAACATTTCTGTATTGTCAGCAGCAATTGATTGCTTTCTTCAAAGTAGATAGTAAAATAGACTAAAACCTACATAGATTAATTGTGAACTTACATAATGTATTTGCCTGATACGGTGATTTAAAAACAATATTATTTTACCACCTATCTCTTACATACATACATATCATAGAAAAAAAATAACAGATAAGTTTTTGTTATGCGTATCAAATCTTAACGGAAGTCATTCTTATAGATGTAGATATTATTAGATCTACACTAAATGTCATAATTGGTCACAATTACATCAGTGCATCAGTTAATTAATAAATATTGTTTTACTCCGAGCTAATCTGGATTCGTTAGCACTGAAATATCTACAGACTAACAATCCGAATTCATTTTCACTGGCACATCGCATCTGACAGGGTAGAAATTAAATTACTGAGAATTGTAGGGAATGGAATAGTGACGTAATAATTGGAGCTATGAATAGAGTTCGAACTAGAAATGCAAAAACTGATGTTAATTATATACTTCTATATATGCTTATATAAATAAATAAATATCACTCCCATAACTTTATTAAATAGCCCGACAAAGCCAAATTTATGTAACGTCAAACAAGAACTGACTTCCAAAATAATGTCATAGTTGCTATATGTACTTTTGACTGAGCCAGCAACAAGGAAAACGATGTTAATACATAGAATTCTTGTAAGTTTTAAAAGGTTACAATTTCCGTGAAGGTATTTTTTGCAGTTACTATAAATAACGTGCGGGAACAAACTTTCCAGCGTGTTGTATTAGATTTAAGGGAATGCTCTTACTTTCATGACCATAATATGTTGCCACGTTTAGATTAGAGTGTGGTGCAAATCAATGTGTACTAATATTACATTATAATATGACATAGGTATATCCGTGAAACCTGTAAGCCTAGGCTAACAAGGTATCTCTAATAAAGCATTGATACTAACCGATGATTGCACTGCTGGCACGCAAAGCACTCCAAGTGATAGACGTTGGTTCGCGCTCTCATCACCATCTCAAAAGCAGGGATCACCTTATTGCATGCAGCGCAGTACCCGGTATTTCCAAAAAGCCTGTACAGAAAACATATGATAAACTATTACTTACACGACTTTTATTCACCAGATGATATCAACGTATCTTTTTTAAGTATCTTACAGCAGACCAGTAATCTTATTTATAAAAGTTAATAGAGCGTGACAGCAAATACAAAAAACTTTGGTGTTTCACCTCGCTTTGAGTTCAATTTTATTGGTGATAGATGTAAATATTTAGTATTGCGGCATGCGCCATTAAGTATGTTTCTTTTCTTAAAATACTACAATAGCGTAATATAAATCAAAATAAAGTTTAAGATAAGAAAGATATAAAATTTGAAACAACATCCAAAATCGTCTAGGAAATATTTTTGAGTAATATCGATAAAGAGGCAACAATAACCAAAACATCAAGACAGTATTATGTAGGTTTTTGTAGACAACTTTTGCATACCTATGCCTACATAAAAATTAAATATATTTACATTTACTGACATAAAATACACTTTTATCAGCCCGAATTACAGATTGAAGCCTTTGAATACAAAGGTTAATGTACCTCAAATAATCTCTCTTGCAGAGTATCAAATTAGCGCGTGTATACAGCGTATGGCCGACTTCGCCAAGTCGGCAGTCGCAGCAACCACACTTGAGGCAGTCTTCGTGCCATAACTGATCTAGCGCCTTCAGGAGGTATCGCTCCGTAATCACCTTATTGCAACCCGCACATATCTAAAACAAAAACATGCTCTATAATGTATTATAAAGTGACTGCTATCAATTCGTATGTGAAGCGTGGATGTAATGAATTTAAAGAATTAAATAGGCGAATTATCAACAATTAACGGCGGTTGCTTTATGCTAATAGTGTTAAATAAATAAATAAATTCAAGCCTTGATCTGTCCATTATGATAGTGATAGTAAATGTAACTGCTGATTCGGAAATTATGAGTTCCTTCCTCACCTAGGGCAAATAATTATGTGATTGACACTAGTAATGTTTGTTCGTGTTTTGGATATAAAAATGTACGTATTTATCTTTTAAAAAAATATTTGTATGTATGCTGCTGTTTTCAGCTGTTTAGTTATTGTAATAGATACAGGCACTGCTGTGTTTGTTATCAGGTACCAGTGTTTGGTAAGGTGTTCCAAGATATTCTATTATATAAACATACGTCATACCCCATCAAAAACTAAATGTTGCCTTTTTAGCAAGTTATGTATGATATGCAAAGATTTTCCACTAACTCGCACCGGGCCAGCATACAGACCTTAACCCTTTTTTATTCTGAGAGGAGATGTGTAACATTAAAAGGGTAGATGACGATAATTACCTCTGATAGGAAGGAATGCTACTCTACCTGCGAACGAAAACCAAAAAGCGTTTGTTTTGTTTTGTTGTGTTGTCTATTGTCTCATTGTTTTCAGCGTGAAAACTATTATGTAGAGAAATTCACCTACATATGTAGCTACAAGAGTTCATGTTGATATATCATTTACATTAACAGATATAAGGGCGGGAATCCGTTTTAAAAATATCTGTACATAGAATGTAGGCTTAAAGTAAAGCGGTAAGATTACCTGTGGCTGCACAGGTTGCGCAGGTGCGGCTGCGGACTGCGCGCCGGCCGGCAGAGGTGAAGCGCGCGCTTCCTTGGCTACCTCCATAGCCAGCATGTGCGCGCCGAGCCCTGGACTGCCGCTGCTCGCTTGCTGCGGCGTCCGCCTCTCGCACTGTAACAAACCAAATATGATTTACAATTGTTACAACTCTTTTAGAAGTAGAAAATATTTAATGATGTCTTATAAACATTATTTAATAAAGAACCGACATTAATGGCCCATACAAAAAGCTGTAGCGGCCGTTTTATATTACGGCATAAAATTTAGAACCATGAAATTTATTGTTTGTAATATTAGTCGAAAAAATTAGCACAACTAGTCAAGCGATTAATGAGAACATGAAACACAACTCCACGTTTCTGAACTATAGCAAATTATGTACCTTAAAATATCAAATAAATGGCAATAAAAACAGTAATTTAGACCACGCTGATGAAAAAACAGCCCCGTAGTAAGCAACAAAGTCAAGCACGGAGCGCCGTCGTTACGGTTAATTAACACTTTAAATACGAACATTTTTCAATTAAATTTGGCTGCTATGGACGCATATTCGTACAGTTGGTGCAACTATTATTTCATTATACTCACGGAAGCATTCTTTTGCCTTTATAGTTATTTTGCCGCACTTTAGCACGCCAAAATTACCCAATTACGGCTTCTAGCTTCTATTATAATCTCTAATCGTTCAAAGAAATACTATTGATATTGTAAAGTCTATAATGACACATCATCAAAATATTATACAGTCATATATTCATTCTGTATTAAATAGTGAGTAAATGTTCGATTCACAAATATTCATATTTTAAAATGTTCTTTTATACTGATGTCATCTTAAGGATATTCTGAGTTCAAGAATAATATCGACGCAACATTTTTAGCCCGTGTTCAGCCCTGAACGTTACAACTCCCACTTGTTTTCTGGTACAACGACGTCGAGTATTAGGAGTCCACTGATTGAAACAATGCCCGGCATTGTGAGCCCGTGACGAATGGCACGGAGAGCTCATTTTTGTATGTTTTTGGAAGCCGCCTTATCGCCGTCTATAAATAATAGGATTCGGATATTGACCGGAAGCGTGCATACTGCGCTGCAAATTGCGTCAATGGTTATTTGTTTACTTTAAAAGGAAACCGCTTTATTATTTGCACAACAAATTACTCAATATATAGCAACCAAACTATGACTCCTGCTTCAGTGTTAGGCTTTCTATTAGAAAATTTGTTAATTGTTAATAAACAATCAAACAAAACAAGCGAACCCAATGTATTCTATTAGTCATATTATTATATCTACATGGACACAGGATTTTAAAATTCGTTGAACGTTCGAGTAACACGTGCATTAAACTGTTTTTAATAGTCAGTTACACTTATATCCGCTGTGATAAATAATGTGTTCTTTATGATTTAAACTCTATGTGAATAAACGCAAATATAAATTGTACGAAATTAAACTTAACAATTTCACAATAATTAAAATGCGTACGAAAGTAGACACAATCAAAGAGTTAAATTTTAAACGAATGATAACTTAATTTCATACGTTGTGGACACTATTATGTCAATTTGCATCGACGTTTCCGACGCCAGAATCACAATACTAAATTAACGTCATCATCATTCGTGATTTTCAAAAGAGCATGAACAAATTATTGACTTTATCTATAAAAGATCCGAACTATCAACTGTAAGGCACAAATTTCACTGATGAATTATAAAATTTGAAAAATATATGTTTATAGTTCACCGGTTTTTACGGAACTGAAACGCATACGTATATATAGTACAGTTATATAAAAAGAATTATAGTAATCCTTAAGTTTAAGATATTATAAAAAATGTTATTTATTATTTGACTGCCTCGTTGGTCGAGCGGTTGCTAGCGCGACTGCCGATCGGGAGGTCCTCGGTTAAAATCCCGGGTCGGGTACTATTGGATTTTTCTAACTTAGAATTTCTAGTAGTGACTCGGAGTCTGGATGTGTGCCCGGTGTATGGCAATAGGCTCAC
>DWEM01000708.1:0-17327 GCA_018245935.1 Agara belti belti
AACGTAACTGGTGAAATGTGGGGGTGTACTACACTCCTCTGCCTACCCCTTCGGGAATACAAGCGTGATGTTACGTTTTTCATAATAAGTGATATTTCATTGTCTATATATCTTCGGTAGTATAGTGGTATCCCCTCCAGTTACGGGGGAGACAGTTGATTTATATATAACAGGCAGAAGCAGTGATAGTGTAGTAGCTTGAAATTCAGCCTGTCATTCCGGGGGTCTGTGTTCAATCCTGGCACATACCTCTGACCTGTTACGTGCGTTTCATAACCTAAAATTTAAATACAATAATTACAACAGTGAAGGAAACCATCGCAAGGAAACCTGCACACGTTAGAGGTGTTATAAAAGTGTATAATTAATATTTCTGAGGTACGTGAAGCTTGGTAAACCGCACTTGGCCAGCGCGGTGGACTAAGGCCTATAACGCACTCGTTATGATACCTGAGTGCTGCAATGGAACCATAAAAGGGTCGAAAAAAATATAACAAACGTTTGTCACTGTCTATACGTTTGTCATTCTGTGGGAAAACGTAAAAAGTCCGCACGCTAAATATACGCGCAGGCTACACTGACCGCTTGGTGTTCCATTATGGTTGCGACTCGAAATAGATGTTTATGAATGAAACAGAACTTATTGGTATTGAGTAATAAAGCACTGAGTGCCCTGCCTCGATTTTCGGTCGTATTGACAAATATTAGTCATTTGTTACATGTGGCAGTCTGTTAATTCCAGAAGTACTGATTTACGTTAGTCAAATTGTGTTTTGTCTATAAATATGAATAGCTAAATATTACCGACAAACAATTATTGATTGATTAAGTTTAATTTATGTACAAAAAAAGAGAAGTGTTTTATTAAAATTTTAAGTACTAAAGAATTTTATATTCACATGCTTGAATAATGCTATATTATTATAATTATTATTACGCCAGGTCTCTAACGGGGTAAGCAGTAAGCTAGTGCAAAACATCTCTGTCAACAAAACGATTTTTTTTCCGACTTTTTTATTGGTCTAGCTCATTATAGAAAAGAAATACTCTTGCATAATATCAAAACTAGTCAAGCTAACTCGAAATATCGCTTCAGTTAAGGCTCTATAAAATGCTTAACCTATCAATCCTGAAGTTATTACATTCTGAGAGAAGACCCGTTTTCAACATTAAATCATTGAAAAGGGTTGATATTAATGAATCCTGTACTAAAACACATAATATTCATCAATCTCTCTACGAAACATTAGTAGTCTGTAGAAACGGAACCGTTGAATGAAAACTCGCTGAGAAAAATAGCTTATATGCCATAAACGTTAATAGTGCATATAAATATCATAAACGATGTTTTTCTACCTTTGTAGTCAACCTTTTTAAGTGCGGTTGCAGGCGATACGTATGATCTATGTATATTGGCCGATTCCAGTTCCAACGACGTGCCGGGGAGTCTTTATATACGAAATTTATGAACTTTTTTCGTAATCCCCACGTAGTTTTACGATTATTGGCATTTTCGCCACGATTTACGACCCGTGATGTTAGGTCATAACAACGGAAATAGAAAATCCCTCGGTTTTTTCAACGATCGAGTATGCACTACAAGAAAATTCGGTGTCAAAAGTGAATTTTATGATAACGTAGATAAATCGTCAAATTGTTTATGAAATACATATGTAGGTATATTTGTGTAAATAAATGGTTTTGTTTAGTTTTTTATTTCTTTTGAGACTATATGACGTTACTAGGCGGGCAGCAAACTAAATGTAAAACCTTTCAAATATAGGCTCGCATTTTTGCTTAACGCCGATAAATCTCCCAATTCACTTTAGTTTATCTTTTTAATTTACTTTACTTTGCATCGCTCAGTGATAATTGTTAATTAAATCCGCTGATAAACATACATATATACATATGATAGAATACTTGTACAGATATTTTTATTACGCCCAGACACACAACAAACTTATGCGCTAATCACACAATTTTTTGCCCTGAGTGGGTCGAACCTACGACCTCCGGCTTTGCAGACAGGGTCTCTAACCGCTCCACCATGTGGTCAGACAATTATAACCGGTTTCAGTTATTAAATACATAATATATAAGTATATGTGGTCGCGAGGTACAAGAGACTAAAGTTACATGTGGCACATAACTTTGTTGATTTGCGCGGTGTTACTGTTTGTTTGGTTGAAACAGTACCAAAATTATCTTATGTCACTTATTGATTTTAAGGGTTGACTTAACTATATCCTAAACTAGCGGCCCGCCCCGGCTTCGCACGGTACCTATACATCACTGCTCTGTTGTCGTAATATATAGTGAGAGATTACTTTCCTACATAAATGATATTGGTATGAACTTCTGACGGTATAAAAATACCATTGGAATTCTTCTGGGCACCTCCTACAAACGATGTCTATACGCACTACCTTGCGGTCGAACTGAGCTAACTCCATTTCTCGTTTTTATTGCTATTTTGTTATAATGTTTTATTTACAACACGTTCGCTGGCGCCGACTTTTTGACAGTCGGTCCCTTTGCCGATTTCAAACTGTCAGAATCTAATTACCAAAATCGCAACGCGGTTTCGCGGCGCCCTTAACCCTTATTTTTTACCCGCAGAGTCTAAAATGATTTGTTTTTCTGCAAATATTTTGGTATTGCTTTTTGCGCTCCATTCTTTATAGTAGCATCGGTTAGCGAAGCGTTTTTTATTTTGAACAGACTAGTTTACGCTTCATGGCGTTTGCTAAAAATCCTAATCTATATAAAAAATTATTAGGCATTTTGTAGAATTTTAAGCTTTAACTAACAATTAATAGTTTTAATGACCTCTCTGACCTCTTCTTACTACATCTTTGGATCAATTAGTTAACAAATTACAAAATATTCATAAAATGCGATTTTTAATGTTATATTCCTTATGTTATGAATACATCTTTTTCATTCCTGAAACAAATTCATTTATTTAATATCAACATATGCTATTGTTACTTTGGATAACGTTTTAATGCTCTTCCCATGTACCTTAGAGTAAGGGTAAACTTGTATTTCCTTTTTTTCATCTCTTAGTATTCTTTTTAGCAATTTATTTACCTATTTTCTTTATACAATAATAGTTGTATTTAACCAAGACCTCTTAATCACTGTTAACTTCTGTTTAATTTAACAGATTGACAGCTTGGTAACGTAGATCACAACTTGCGACTGAACACTGACCATAGACAACATAGAGATAAAGACTAAACTATAGATGGAGATACAGATGTAGGCACAGACATAGACACTATCTCAAGATCTCAGCAGAGACAAGCTGGCATACGCACTACGCAGTTACTAACATATGTATAATCAGCATTGACTAATCTCAGTTTTAACAGAATGAAAACCGAAGGTTAGTCGGCACGGACAGACAACACTGGCTCCTGACCAACGGGGTGTTGGGGCGAGTCAATGTCGGCGCCACAACAAGATTAATGGCTATTGACCATTCCGAGATCGGTATCGCTTGTTTCCAAATTGAAAGTCCGTCCAATTAGATATTTTCCTATACATCTTTCTAGATACAAGTTCACAAAATCCACTAGTTCTTAGATCCAGTGGAACCTGCGTAGGTTATGTACTTCGATTTCCGTCCAGGACATTTATTTGTGGTGTGTTTGGCTGTAAAATTATTTATGTATTTCGAATTTTATATATGAAGTTAATTGGCTATCTGGTTACCATAACACTTTGGCTTGAGATGGCCGTGGTAAATGCCCCGAGATATTATTATTATTACATAGATAAAATTACTGATTTGCTTATATGCACAGTATAAGAATTGCTTAGTAATATTATTTGCACTGAATACTGACTAGATTACTAATGTCAAATTATATTTTCTAAAACAAAATGTCACTCTTTTAAAGGCTTAACGCTGTAACGGTGGAGAACATCGTGAGAAAATCCGCACGTCTTAGAGTTCTCCAAAATGTTCTCCGAGATCTTTAACATCAGCTCATCTGTACTTTACCCTTTACACTTAAAAAAAAACTTTACCATTATAAATTAATAGTTATCATTATAAAACTCATGTCGAACGGTTAATAAAAAGGGTGAAGAAAAACACAATGCTTCCTTTAAAGACTTTATTGTTTTAAATATTCCAAAACCTGTTACTTATTCGATGCAATAAATAAATAAGTACTTAGGTACTGTATGAATTGTTACTGAGTTCCGTTTTATACTGTATATTTTTTTAATAGGTGGTAATAGTAGGAATGTCTTTGCTTTATTTAATTGTTGGCATCCATATCGCGTACGTAAACAGTGGCGTGTTCCTTATATCCGAATATAGCGAGATTCCGACAGAACTTGAAGAGCGTGCGCACCATACGCAGCGGTCGGCGCCGCCGCGGCTGCACAAAGTTCCTCCGCGGCATTTATGTAAATGACAGAATTCAGAAATTGCCTCGCCGCAAAAACAATCAATTTCGGGTTGCGACGCTTTTGCATGCGGCTGCCCGGTGCGTCGGCTGACCTTATTTTGTTTTTAATACGTAAAAATTCTGTTAGATCAGTATGCAGAAATAACATATTAGTGATAAATTTTACGATATACAAATATTTAACTTATTGTAATACATATTATCTTATATTATCTTTTTTACTAGTATTTGCTTAACTATAACTTTAATATTCAGATTATACGTTATACATAATTATAATATGCATGTCTAATTGACTAATGCCTTGTAAGATCACATCAGAATTTAGTCAACCTAGCCAATTACAATATGATACAAATCCATAAATGGAACACGCAATAATTCCAAATTCAAACGGATTTCAAATCGCGAACACACCAAAAACGCGGGAATTTTTGGCTGCGTTCACAAAAGTATGAATACTTAATAGTCTTAAATTCTTAGTTTCGAGCTTCGGCATCGGGGTCCAGGCGCCGTGCGTCGGCGAGCACTAACGGATATCTTTTTACACTAACAGTATCTCAATTTCATTGTCCGTCGCTTTTTTGATGTTTTGCAGCGTCTGCTCCGCTAAGATGCTAATCTTTGATTTAGCGATTCGCCAATAAAGACGTGTTTTAGATAATTTATCGCCAATCCTGATATTTATTATACGGATGCATTTATTTTTAAATTCAATGCGCTATTGGTACAGTTCGATGGTTATCTAACTATCAAACAATGATAAGTCGTGAAACGACGTAAAGTCATAGGTATAAGCTTCGTAAAGTTTCACAAGAAATTGGTCAGATTCCTATTAGTTACATTAATACTAAATCTTATCAGGATTAGACGTTAAACTACCATTTACATTCTATGAAATACTTTGAAATGTACCAATTTTTTTTTTAGGAACACGTAGCTTTCAATACAAATATATTTTTTTGTATTGTATTGTTATTTGTGTATTCTTAAAGAAGTCAAGGCCATTTTCTTCTCGTATCCATCACGAGTATACACTAACCTAGATACGATGACGCTAGAAGTCGCAACAATTTGAATGAGTTATATATAAATATGTGTCACAACAATACATCCCTCTTCCCTCGTTGTAAAACAACGTTAATATTTTAACGTAATCGTTAGAACTACATCTACTATAAAAATTGTTTTGAATATGACGTTATAAAAACAGTATAAAGCAAATTTTAAAAAAAACCATTGCTCGGTACAAAATAAACATTACGTAATACGAGTGTAGTGTAGTGGATGTAGAATTGTGACATTTGTCCTAAATTAGTATAAGTAAATTAATAATAATAGTAATAATAACTGGGGTCAATTCAACACACGATTATCCGAATGCAAATACGGCATATGATATAATACTTGTATAGATATTTTTATAACGAACAGACAGAGAAGAAACAAATGCGTTCATCACACAAATGCTTGTCCCGGGTGGGAGTCGAACCCACGACCTCCGGTTTTGCAGTCACGGTCTCTAACCACTCGACCACGAGGCCAGTCAATCGGTGCATATTTGCAACATGGACTTCCATAGTGTCGAAGTCTCCCAATTATTATTACATCGCTAACAAAATCGCATCAAAGCTATGACGTAGGCACCGATTCGTGTGTGGCTCGAAACTTTCACCGTCACTTCACAGGGCGAGCGCACCCCGGGAATCCGGCGCGGCGAGACGGTAACGTCCACACGCCGAACGAGCACCGCAATTATCATTCCCCCGCTGAACGGTAACAAACGGCCCAGTCTAATTAAACAGTTTGAGGAGACGGTTTTTGCCATTGCCCATAATCGGTCTTAATCGGGCCACAATTAAGGCGATTGTGATCGATTCGGGGCCGTGAGACGCCGACGCGGCCCGACCGCCTGTGAGCGCGCTTTTTTGAACAAACGCACCATTCGATTTAGTCGCATATCTGTACTGCATATACATCCGATTGAAGTCACGCACGGATTTAACCTTTGTCCTATTCCAAAGTAGCTGTATTACAAGAGCCTAATTTACATGTATTTTTGCCATAAGTTAGCATATTTCTTAAAATGTGTAAAATTATAGAAAATGATTTGATTAATTTTAATCGGAACAAATTCAATTCATTAATCCTATGACAGTCTTCGTCTATTGTCTTTGGATAGAGAGATTCGTTCTAGCAGCAATTGGCCTCTGTTGTTATCAATAATAAATGAAAAACCATACCTTCAAAGCCTTCGTAGAAACGTAAAGAAAATCTGTAAACGTGACAGTTTAGTGATTCAGCCTACTATTAATAATAATCGGTTGTAATGTAACTTGCTGTAACGCAATATATATACAAAGGTACCTACATACGTGGAGTACCATTAAAAATTCCACCCCGTGACATAATGGAATTTCCATCTCACATTTGCATCACTATGCCAACAGCCTCTAATTACAGTAATACCTGTCAGGCTCACCTTTTAACCCACTTGTGTCTGGAATCCATTGCATTGTTGTAAGAGCAGTTTCACATTCCGATACGATATCGGATCCTTGTGGCCGCGATACCTGACGGGAAGCGTATTATGCTATGAGGGACCACGCATGCGTAGAAAGAACCAAATGAATTCTTTCTCTTGTGTTGAAAAATATTTTGTTATTATTTTGAGTTCAATGGAACGATTGAACTTGAAATTATTAAACTTAATTTTGAAAAACTGCTCTATTTTAGTGATCATCTCATGTAATTCCTTCTATATCAAACGATTAAATAGCCGCTTAATCGTATCGATGGTAACATTAATTTTGAATATGAAAAAAATTTCAATTTAGAATTTCGAAAAATATGTGCAGTATTTCGAAACTTTTTGATACCATATTAAATATGACGGGTTCATGCCGATATCGTGTCGTACAGTGTGAAAGGCCTCTTACACGTAATTTGTATTCCGCTCATCTTTCATCACAGACCGCTGTGGTCTCAAGTGTTTCTGCTATCCGTCCCTCTCCGTCTCCAACGCTGGGTGTATATTTGTCTCTTTCCAAGTGATATGCCCAATCCATTCCGCTATCGGAAAACAAACATACGGTAGCTTTCGCTTCGGGATCAATGCCTGTTCAAATAGATGTAAATAGTGACACAGACTAAATAGAAATAGTTTCGGTAACAATTGCCACTGTTTAGTTTGGACATGCTTCGGTCTCTTTGATTTCCGCGCCGCTCGTGTCTATGTCACATAATTTGAATTACTCTATTTGGATTCATTTTAATCCGGAATGGTGTTATGTTTCAGGTGTAGAACTTTCAAAGTTATTTATTGTTGCTCATTCACAAGCCCTTTCATTATGATTTGGGTTTTTTCCGTTACATTGTTTTTTATTTGTTGTAATCGAAGTGCTTTGATTCATAATAATGCTTTTAAGAGCCGCTATACGCTTCGTGTCCATATCAGAGGTGACCAAGGAAAGCTCTACATGTTCAGACTACGCCATACACAAATAAGTGCATAATAAGATTTCAGACTAATACTCTATACTATCTGTAGGATTTTGTGTGATTAACATAGTAAAATAATTGTTATCTGTGATGAATGAATGATCGCATTATTTATCATAGATTTCCTGAACTGTCATCAAATCACTGTTTGCATCATGCATTATCCATAGTATCTTTTAATACATATTATATAATGGTCGCACTTTTGAATTTTGTCGGCAAGAGAATATTGAGTTTTAAAACATACCTTACCCTTAATAAATTACTATGATTTACAACGTAAAACTCCGCGATAACCTTGTGAATGTTCTGTTGGCTCCACTTGCAGACGTTCCTAGATATATAAAAGATCATAATTTATTCACTCAAACACCTAGACTATCTAAATCAAATTGTATTTTCATTTATCGTTTATTTATTTATTATATCTTTTACAACACTTAATTTCTTAACGACTTCATAGTCATTCCAAATTATGTACTTGAAACGAAAAAAGTCTTAGCTGCCGTATGGCAGAATAGAATCCTTAAAACCGTTACTCTTCTCATTACTAGTTCAGATTGATTCAAGAATCGCGAATTATGGAAACGTTACTAACTCGCGACATTTGGACTTGGATTGACTGTCTCAACTGAATCACATTGTGTATCCATTTCGTGGTAAACGGTTCAATATTTCTACAAATTCATGTATATCGTATACATTTTAACATAGGCATTTAAAAACGAATCGTGACAGTTTCCACACAGAGGTTTGAATTACCGTTGCGAATCGCATTGTACAAATAACAGATGATGGAACCACAGAGCTAAGCCAAATAGGTCACTCGTCGCGACAATCGTAAACGTGTCTATCGGCTGGTTTTCGCGAAATGCACTGAGTAATTGACTGCTTCGTCACTAAGCTTTTTATGACAGTACAGTAGCATTTTTTATACTGTATACACTCATGACCATTTCCCGAGATAGTCAGAGAATGAGGATTATATCAGGCTAGGGTCCTACCAAAGTTCTTTCGCCCCTTCTACTTTCATTTAGGTATAGGCTTGTCTATTAAAGATACTCCTGACTTGGTCTTCATCACACCTTTGTCGTAGTGAGACGTTCTTCCGAAGTCCAATTCTCGCGCACGGAACTATTACGTGACGGGTTGCATCTGCACCTAATCTGTAATAGCTTAATCATTTTCATTTCAACCTTCAACTAAAGGGTTCAAGTATCTGGGATTCAAGTCCTAGCTCGTGCACTGGCTTTGCATTGCTATATGCGTTTTTTTTTATTAAAAATTAAATATCATACGCTATAACGGTATTGAATAATGTCGTGATTAAAACCCGCACTCCTTAGAGTTTTCCACAATGTTCTTTAAGACTTTAATTCTGCTAACCAGCACTTGCCATCATGATAGACTTTGGTCGTAAGCCTTCTAATTACGAGAGGATAGCCGTTTGAAGCTACAATAGTAATGGGGTTGGAATGATCTTTAACGAGAATCAAATTATAGTGGCTAGTACTGAAAAATATATAATGGATAGCAAACCACTTCCATGAGAGTAAAAGGTAGGAATACATTCTGGTTTAGGTGCAAAAATAGTTCTTGGCGCCTGCAAAAATATCATTCTCAATCACGAATCGTTCGCGGAAAATATTGTTGACACCCAGTGTGTCATGATGACCGAGCGAGTGAATGAGTTTTCTTTTAATTGGGATGATTCAATTTGTTAAAATAATCTTCAACATAGAGTCACAGTTTATGGCAATATCGCTTAACTAGACAATAATAAACAAGTAATATCATATTCTATTCTATATATCCTCAAAATTCTATCGTTTCCTTGATATTGCTATAACGGAAATAATAAGTTTTCAATCGCCAGTCAAAACCTGGACAAGACGTGCCACCATCTTTGACTGACCTTGTGATTAAATGGTTAGAGACCCTGATTGATAAACCGGAGATCGAGGGTTCAAATCCCACCCAGGAGAAGCATTTGTGCGATAAGCACATTTGCTTGTCCTGTTTATCAGCTGTCCGCTTACCCCAACATAACCATCAACTGCCTATTTTGGAATAAGATAGTCGTGTGCGGAATCGTCTCCATTATTATTATTAACTCTGCGTATTCCATTCCCAAATTGCAACTGTCCATTATTTTCCATCGAGATCATTCTGTTTCCAAGTCGCACCACAACACGATAGTCGGTTGCGTGAACTATTTTTAAGACGTTATTATGTTGCGAGTATAACAATCCGTACGGCGACCTTCCTCTCAATTAGCTGATGACAGATTTGCCAAGGTGTCGTCCGTGAATTCGGTTTTAACGATATCGTTATTGCGCCCATTAATGTTGCCAGTACCGTGTTATATTTACACAGGTTCCAGTAAATTCTATGTCGATTATCCGTGTTTATTGGGAAAGATATCTGTTTTCGTCTTAGCAGCTGCTCTTATTGCTGTAATATTTTGTTTGTATTATTATATATTTTCTAGATCTTCCCTCTCTATGTTTACTCCTTAACCTTTGTACCATTTATTTCAGTATTTAGGCGTCACAATCTTTAATTCTGTCAGTTTTCGAAAACGATTTCTACTTGAAAGCATAAGGAAACATACTAGGGTTACAAAAGTTTAAATTATACAAACCACTAAAACGAAGTAAAGTGATTTCAATTGGAATTTAATTCACATTTAAATTACACAGCAATTTTATTTTCAGTAACGATAAGCAACACGGTCACGACAACTTTTTCACAAAAACTCATATTTAGAACCGTGTGATTACTTTCATCCTGTGGTCTCCATGGCAACGGGTCGACCTCTAAACCCGAGTCATCGAACTCGAAAATATTTCCTAAATCGGTTAACGTCCCGAGCGACACGCGAGTCCAATTTAAATAGTGCAAAATTATTCGAATTATATCAAAACTCGCTACCACGCACGCCCCCTGAGCGTTCAAGCGAAACGCCCAAAGCGCTACTTTGAGGCTTTGAGCTTACATATTTCAACTTTTATACTAATTTGATGGGCCCTAATTATCTCTTTATATCTGCTGCGATGTCTGGAATGTGCATGTACATGTAAACAATATTATGAATACATGTAAAATTAAGTTACGTAGGTTGGATGTAAGGCTATGTACATATATCCCACAGCTGGGCACTGGTATTATAAATGCGGGGGGTCCGGAGCCCCCGGGGATAATCTACCATGCTTCTCCACTGTGCGTTGGCGAACATAAATTACTTTGTATGCTCAAATTTTGGACGATAAAGCTTGCAACGTTAGGTAAGATCGTAATTGATAAAAGTATTTTATTTTTATATTTCGATCCCATTTTTACGTATGCATATATTATGTACTTGTAAGCATGTATCAGAGGTTTAATGGTAAAATAATTATACTTGTATATGTTTAAAGAAGCATGAAAAAGTATAAACTGTTACGATTCAAATACTAGTACAGATAGGTTCAGTCCTTTCAGTAGGTATTAGTATGAAAATATCGTCATCATTATACATACATGTAAACCACCTCTTATAAATTCTTATAAACGATAAACACTAAACGTATATCAATTCAAAATTAATTAACATTTTTAATGTGCATTCAATTATCCACAAAACAAACTAATCCAACGGTTTTAATCTCTAAAACCAACGCCATACCCTTGATACAATTAAAGCGGCCACAAATAAATGCCACAGCCAAAATCGGAGCCAGATCTCCGAAGATAATCAAGCGCACGTGTATTTAAAATACGCAAGTATTTTTTTTACGACGATTCAAATGAGACACAACAAAAATCTAATGGGCTTTCCCGAACTGGCAACACCGAATTACCAATTCAAAATGGAGAATAAAGACACAACGAATGATTAAAACCCGTACGATGCTTTAGGGATGGGACCATATGAAATTAATTCAGAATTTTGCCCAACAATATTAACAAATTTTGAATTTTGTTCATTGAAATCCATCGAGTTTAGGGTACAAACCTTTTTTTTTCCCGCTGCTGGGCAATTATGGGAGGTTTAACGTTTATTACTTATTCGTTGTAAACGGGTAGGATAGTTTAACGTGCCCTACGACGTTCGGAAACGCTAATTAAAATTTGTCATTTGAATTTAAATATCGGTAATATAATATACATAGAAGACGATATCAAAGTTTTTCCTCGCCGTTAAATAGAACTGCTCGATTACTTCGGACGAAGAGCGTTATTTAGTTTTGAGTATTGGCGACACGTCTATGATTTATCTCTACGATTTCTTTATACTATAATCCTTATCGTATCGACTTATCGGCACAAATTGGACCCAAATAGAGACACGCCATAGTAAAAACGTAAAACATTATTATAATATGGAAGATCGTTGTGTAAATCTATTGAAATTATCATTATCTGTAATATCCTCCACAAGCGATGATGGGCGCGGGCGGCGTGGAACTGTGGAACCGGCCCAGCACTACGCGGTCCGTGCACCGTACGCGCGTAGTACGCAGGAATTCCACTACGCGCAGTTTTTGCGCCGCGGTCGCCTTTCGCTCGCGAGTTTTTCGTCTTCGCCCAGTATGGCGCTGCGCCATACACAGTTACTAGCCGCTGAATTGTTTTTAAATGACGGTAGAAGGCACCGCGATGTGTGCGACCGTTTTGTGTGAGCGCTTTGGTCAATTTTTTTAAAAATTATATTTACTTATTGAATTGTTAACATATTGTACATTATTATATTCACATTCAATTATATTATAAATAATATGTCAAAAAGCATAAAATTATAATTTAGTACTACACTCCTCTGCCTACCCCTTCGGGGAATACAGGCGTGTTGTTACATTTTTTTTATAATTTAGTATGAAATTAATTATATAATATGGAAATATACTATAGATTAAAAAAGTAAGTAACTATAAATTAACATCAAAAAATATGAATAGTTAAAAATTGTGAGATAACATGGAAAAAAAAATACTAAATAAGCCTTATTTTTAACTCTTTTTCTCGTAAAGTGGTATATTTTCTAAGTTAGTATTGGTTGATTTTTTATAACACCTATAGTTTTTGTTCGACCACTATCGTACCTTGCGAGATCTTTTGAAGTCTCACACGACTCTTCATTGCCATTTCTCGACAAATTTACTAATTATCTGCCTAACTTCACACGTACAGTTCTACTAGAAGTATTACTTGAAAATCAAATAGTAAAAAGAGTTACTAACTCGTGTAAAAAACTTATACATAGAACAAAACTGTACAACAAAAACCGGAGACTATTAATCAGCCACGCTGGCATACTTAAGGTTGGCACAGCCACACTCCTCAGACATGTCAATATAGAGAATTCTACCTAATATGTCTACTTATTTCTCTCACGATGTCTTCCTTCACCGCATGGCAAGTGATGTTCTAATCTCAAAATCGCACGTTACTTTGTAAATCTATTAACTTACACATTATTTCATAATCGTAAAATGTATTTTGTAAATTTATAGTTATTAAATGACCTCCGGTTTTAAGATGTCGGTGGCAAGTGTCAAGTAAAACCAATTTTTCTTTATGATACATATATTCTTTATGATATGATATGATAAATTTTTATATACAGTCTGTCAGTTAGTGAAATAACCTATCGTATACCATTTTTGGAATTGTAAGCGATATTTTAATAAAGTTTTATCAAAATATGTTTATCAATTTTTCAGCTAAATCCGTTAAAATATTCTTACAAAGAAATGGATTAGCCTACTGAAGTTCGTGGAGATATGATACATTAGAGACTGCTGTAACACAAATGCATAGTTATAACTTAAATACCTTATTCTTCTTCTTACCAGTAGTACCAGACAGTACCAGAGTTGCACTCCAGACTACTATTTAGTAATACTTCAATTACGCAAATTTTCCTTGCTCTAGCCATATTCAATCGGAAGTGTTCAAAAATGTCTCATAAAAGACTTTTTCAGATCTCGATTCAAAGTCAGCCATAATATGTGCATGTAGTATAAAGCGTGCACCCAAACGCTCCGCGCGAAGTACAGTCGGCAAAATCAATACGATCTTTTGTTCATCCCCACATGGACCGCTCTTACGATAAGCGAATCGCAATATCCCATTCCGCCTGAAGACAGTAAAAGTATCCATTTGTTTGCCTTTTTTTTACTCCCTGTTATGTCTAAATCGAGACTTTCCTTATTTTTATTGCAAGCGGCGGCGAGCGACGGCCTGACGGTACTTCTAGCTGCAAATACAACTTCTGAATAAAATTGACAGGCTGCCATTTATTTTCATTATGTATACAGACTGGCGTCTTGATTTAGCAGTTAAATACCTTAAATATTATGACGGGTTGCGGATTCGATTCCCGTACAGGTTAAATATTTGTACATTATTACAAGTGTGAATTTAGAAATGTATACGTTTAGTCTGACTATATGTATTATCATAGTGCGAGCTCTGTCTAGCCTGGGGGTCGAGTGGTTAGAGACCCCCTCTGCAAAGCCGGAGGTCGTCGGTTCTGTTCCCACCCAGGACAAAAATTTGTGTGATGAGCTCATTTGTTTGTTCTGTGTTTGGGCGTAATAAAAATATCTATATAAGTAATATATTGTATGTATACGTGTATGTGTGTGTGTGAATTTGATAGCCACGTGTGGAATTGTAACCAGGTATTGAAGAAAAATGTAACTCCTCACAACACGGAATCCTAGTGAGAGCGACAATTTTTTTTAATTAAAAAAAATCAATATTTAAAAAAATACGAATTATCTGTGATTCCTCTCTCTTACATTCCAAATGTCTACTCGACTCTCTACCTGTTGATTCGCCAGTTCGGGCGCTGCGTGACGGGCGGCAGTTTCCATCGTCAGGTGTTACGCTGAATAAAGATAGATTTACGTGATCGTCATTTACGAGCTACCGCAAAAGCTGCGCGGTGCATGACTCAGATCTTCGAAGCGCTAATAGTAAATATATATACACCTTCAGTTGTTTCTGCCAAACGCGTTTTCCTCGTCTTCTCGTTCTTCTTCTTCTCGTTTCGTGACAATTGGCTTTCGTACGCATGCCTCTCTGTTGTTTCTCACTGACGTTTTCAGGATTATGGGACTATTCGATTATAGAATGGTACTGTTTTATCATTCGAAGTGCAATGGACTGTTCCTATTTTTAATATAAATTTCACATCAAACATACAATCTTGACTGACCTATCTTAGTCTAGTGATAGTGATATTATTATTATTACCATAATGATAAAACCATTAAAGTTGGATCTGATCTTCAACCAGAATAAGTAAATAAAATTTATATCCCGATTAACGAAATTGTGGCTGATGTGCTTTATGAACACTTCGATGGTTTTACGAGCTATCAAACATATTATAAACAAATACCTACCTTATTAAAGTTATTATCTCATAGCTCTATATATTACTATGTATTTACGATTGTCTCAGCTACGTCTGCATTTTACAACCGGTCTTAACAATTAGTTAATAATCGTATTTAAATAGCCGCGATAGATTAGTGGTTAAAGTCTAACCTTTCCGCTCTTGGGGTCTGGAATTTAAAACGAAGCGCAATTCTCTGACTTTTAAAAATTACGCATGCTATTAAGTTAAGGGGAATTAATTAAAAAAAATAACCAAAAACAAAAATTAAATTAAATTAAATTAAATTAAAAATATATAATACAAACTGGGAGACTGGTGACAATTAAACATAGGGGCACCTGGTGCAAACATATTACATAAAAGTCAGTGGGCAAGTAGTAAATATGACAGCGAACACAGTAAACATCGTAAACGTGTGAGCGTAATACGGTACTGACATTACCTGCGCAGGCGCATTAAATTGACCCCATACCTGGATGAAGATGTAAAATCGTTTATGGGTTTCGATGGAAGTCGGAACACACGCATTGATGTTACGTTACTTTACGATCATAACATCAATATAATTAATACGATCATATACCTGCTACATCTATAGGGCCACTGTTAATTGTACGATCAGAAAATAAAGACCTAGACGATTACTTCAATGTAGTTACGTACTTGAAATTGGGCAAGAGTAATGTGTATTGACACTTATTAGGGTAGGTACCTACATCCTAGACGTCACTTAAAGTCGTCAAAACCTAGTATATTTCAAAAAATAATGCTTATAAAACATTTTCAAAAACAGGCTTGTAGTCCGCCATCTTAGTTTTACAGTCATGTCAATTTATTTTTCGTATTCTCAACAAACCCTTTCTTTTGATACCCATGAGGTCCGCCATATTGAATATATATGTTGCTGTTTAGTAATTCACTACAATGCATCATAAAGTTAGGTATCTACTTATCTACTTGTGACACTTAGATCATAAATTATTTTCCTCCTTAACCTTTAATGAGGTTTCAATTTAAATTCAGAACCGGTACAATCATGAAGGCTGTTAGATCTTTGTATAGCTAACTCCTTATATGATAATAAGTATGTAATTCCAACTGATTTACTGCACTATTATGTTATGTTTAGTAGGTATATCGTGAAGATAAATAGAAAATAAACCATTTAAACTTTTATCTAATTATAATACTGTCAAATTTAAAGAAATATTTAATATAACATGTACACAATTTTCTACGTAATTTCGTTTTTAAAGCAACACAACAAGCAACGCCATCTGTTGTGGATTAAGGGAAACTTTAATACCGAAAGTAATTTCCTAAAATAAAATTCCTTTCCTAAATTTCCTAAAATAATTAAAAACAAGTTTCCCTACCAGAATAGCATAACTGACACTCATTAGTAGATTACCTGAACAGCTATTAAAAAAGTAGGCGTAATTTATTGATTCATTAAACGAATATAATTTTTATTATGGCCTAAAATAATTTATCAAATATATTGATTACTAAACCAGCGCCAAATATAACGCTATCTATGAAAATAAACTGTATTACATTTCACTTCGTATATTGCGTCTGTAAAAGTCTTCGCCTGACATTACAATACATAGAACATTGGTAACCATTTGAAGTTATGTATGAAACAATAAACGTTCGTGTTACATCTTCATCATTAGCGGACTTCGGATCCTTTAGTTCATCGGACACTTACACGCCGTGAGCGGGAGCACGTCGTGTCGTGGTCGTGTCGCCTCTTGGCCGGTCGCCAGCCACTCACCTGTACGTTCCAATTCGGTTTCCGGAGGATGCGGCGCATCTATTTATAATGATGTGACGACGACAGCCGTCTAGGACGAGATAATTGGCTCACTTTTTCTAAAACGCTTATCGAATTCGAATGAATACGCTTCCAAAATTGTAGATAACACTAGCTGACCCAGCGAACTTCGTACCGCCTAACAAACAATGTTAAGGGTGGACAACCCTTATCACTAAGGGGT
>DWEM01000709.1:0-17325 GCA_018245935.1 Agara belti belti
CGAAAAAACAAAGCAGTTAGTATTTGAACGCACATATGTAGTTATAAGGACCGTTTTAACGGAAGTAAACTCATACTGCATCTTTGAAAATTATAATCTGCATTCGATAGTAGACACTAGACTATCTTAAATCGTACGCAGGCGTAGTTACGACAATTATCCTACGATTACTTTGTTTACAAATGTTAAATGACCAAATTAAAAAGCTTTCCTACTAAACAATATTCGAATATTTTAAAATTTGTCTATGTATAGAAAACGTAATGGAGCATTACTTGGAGCTGTCGGCTATTTTTTGAATTCATTTTCACGAAACTGCGACGCTATTTCACAAGTACTTTGATATAGGTACATATGTTATTTAATATAGAAATAAAATACCTAAATTAATCAGTAGATATACACAATCGACACGCGTAGGATGAGGCATATTATCGGCCGGAAATACTAAGAATATAAACGCCGGTCGGCCGCTATTTGTTGCTATTTGCATATTATGGCGACCTATATAGGACCAATGTCATTGATAATGTGCATTAAGGGCTATTTGGATCACTTTTAACCCCTTCAGAATATAAAACTTCGCCTAAATGAAATTGGTTATTTAAGTATGTTTCTGTACTTGGCTGTCTCTTAATATTTTACAAGATCACTTTGAATAATTCTGAACAGACTTAAAATCAGACACTAAGTCGTAATGATATTAAAATTTTCTAATGCCTAGAGAAGATACGAGTCCAATTATAGCGGGATGAGAAAATGGTTGAAAGTAAAGTTTACCTGAACCCCGCGCTGTACATCTTATGGCGAACTTTCATTGGTGAACATGCCTCATTTTAAAAGGAATATGGCTTATTGTCAAGGAATTTTGAATTAAGAAAAACCTTTTTAGGTTTATATAGTTTTATTATTATTATACCACACTCCAGGTCCCTCACGGGATAGGCAGAAAGCACCGAGTGCCAAACACCTCTGTCCTTACAAACCTGATATGCGTCATCTTCAGCCATCCCTCTCTTCATGTATCATACATATAAATCGATAAGGTGTTGAATTAGAATTAGATGATCACTCAAGCGGAATGATCAAAAATCTGAATAATACAAGTACTCCTAGTTTTGTTACTACTTCACAGCGGTATGCGACGTTGAATGCAAGAACAACGGCATCTGCGTAGAGCGGAACACGTGCCGGTGTCCGCCGAACTTCGAGGGCAAGTACTGCGAGTTTGAGAAGAAACCATGTTTCACGAATCCTCCACTACCGGCGAACTCCTTACGGAAATGTTTTGCGGAGTGAGTTTGATTGTGACGTTTTGTTTTTTGGAGAAATTTGTAAGCGAACGTGCACCGGTTGCTAGTGGCCGCTATCTTATGAGCATCTGCTACCTTCCTTGGAATAGGACTGCTAGTCAACCTAGCTCTACATACCCAATGAGACTTATTTCATTGGATATGACATCATAGAAATCGGTACCAATTAAAAAGATGCCCCAATCTAGGGACATTTGATTCTAATTCTTCGTCTCCAAATGTTTGACTGTTAAAATGTGTCTTCAGGACGTGCACGATAACTTGTATGGACGGGTTTAAGTTCATGGACGGCTCGTCGATAGCGAACATGCGCTGTGTGAGCGGTCAGTGGCAGCCCACGCGCGCCGATATCACCACCATCGGCGACTGCCAGCCACAGTGCGATCCACCCTGCCTGAACGGCGGGGTGTGCCTCGCTATAAACACCTGCCAATGTCCCGCGGACTACAGAGGGCCCCAGTGCCAGTTCTGTAAGTAATGGTTTCCATATTGTTACTTACATCTATATCCTTCTTAGATGGCTTATATGAAAGCTGCGATTATTCTGTGCAGAATTATGGTATGGTATTTATAATCTCGATGCTGATTTTTTTTTATTTTTGTATTCTGGACTTGAGTTTGGTTACCATCTCACCGGATGGTAAGTCTTGTGTAGTGTAAGCTGTACCGTGTTTGCCTTGGAAGCGCCTATTTAGTGTTTGATGTTATTGGCCAGCATCCAGTGCGTGCAACGTCAACAAGCTGGCCTTCAACGGCGGCTACGCGTGCTTCGGCGACGCGGACAAGTTCTCGTGCCGCCTCACGTGCGCCGCGGGCGCGTCCTTCAGCTCTCCCCCCGCCGACCTCTACACCTGCCTCTACTCAACGGGCGTGTACGAGCCGCAGCCGATACCGCATTGCGTTTTCGGTGAGCTAACACACACGCATTTTTAATATCGCAGACTTTTGTTGATGGAATCATCGGAATTGGTAGTGAGTAGATAAGGCCCTTAATGTTAGTTGGGTTTAAGATAATGCGAATTACTAGTATTATTAATACGGCGTTTCTGATGCTGATGAAGAATTATCACCGTTGTACCATTTTTAAGGATTAGTAAGGAATGTACTGAGAGAGAAATTATTATTAATAAGAAAACAGATTCATTAATTATGCATTTTTAATTGTTGCAGATGAAATTGTCATAGTGACTCCGAGCAATCATCAAAATATCGTAAGCGTTTATTGAATATTTGTGTTCGCCAGAAACTTTTTAGGTTATTAAAGGTACCTCGTAGTAATCGTACAAAAAAACGATTATAATTCATTTGTAAATATAAAATTCCATTACTGAACTTGTTGGAAGACATTATAAAGATTGAAATTGTATCTCTAGCAATATTTTCATTTTTGCCGACCTTCTGGCGCCCCCAATCTCTTCTTTATAATAGTACTCTTTTTATTTCAGCCATACTACTCGACACTGCCGTCCGACCATGCTAACACCACCCACACCCATCCGGAACTCGACCACGCGAGTTTCGGACCCGGCAAGCATGTCACTCCCAGCACTGGGAACCAGGTGATCGTGGTGCAAGACTATATCCCTAAAGGAGGCAGCTGCTTAACATGGGCTGGGATGCATTACAAGACCTTCGATGGAAAGATATACAGGTAACAAATTTTATAAATGTGACAGAGAATTAACCATCAAAAGTGATAAGGTTTTCTTAAATTTCAATTTCACTATCTATAAACAGCATTACCTAATACAAAAACTTTTTCATTCTCATACATGGTGTAACTTTTAGGGTTAATAAAATATCTCATTTGCCCATAGCTTCCAATCTCCGTGTCAGCACATCCTGGTGCGAGATACAGTGGAACACAAGTACACGGTGGCCATCAGGCAGCAGGAGTGCAGAAGTGAAGATTACTGTCCGTTGGAGCTCACTGTGTATCTGGAGGACAAGATGTACATTCTGAGTGTCGCGGGTGCGAGATCATCTTAGTCTGAAATCTTAAATCTTGTCTTAAATTAAATGACTTATTTTACGAGTATTTCTGGAAATGCCCAATTTATTTCGTTGTGTATTAAGTTCCAACAAACTGAGATTACATGCATATTGTCGGCTGTACGTCTACATCAGGTAGCAGGGCTAGATATTTTCTCTAACCAACGAGCGCTGTTTAAACACTGTTGTATTGTGATATGTACTTACAATGATCATTGTCACCGATCGATCGCTACATCTTGCTGCCACTATTCGCTGTATAAACAAAACTGCGACGTGGGAAATGTCAAGGTTCATTGGCATTTCTCGTTATCGTTGACGATAACCTTGGACCCTAAAATCAGCGTTCAGGTCTAAATTTCTATTACATGATCGATTAATTTTTGATTGTAAAAATAATCGTTTTATGTTGACAGTGGACGGTTCGGTGTTGTTCAAGAGCACCAAACGCCTTATCCCGATCCCCGCGACTCTGCCCGGGATCCGTGTGTCAATGCCCAGCGACTACGTGCTGGTTAATCTGGATGGTTTGGGCGTCACTCTCAAATGGGACACAAATGTAAGGGCATCATTTAAACAGCGATGGAGCCACACGTTAACGCCGTTCATTGGATTTTACTGATTTGGACTTTGCATAAAAAATTGCTCACACGAAAATCTTCATGTTTCGATAGTCATTTCTTTGATTATGTTTGGCGTTGCAATCATTTGCTTGCTCTTCTTCTCCAGAACCTGGTCGTAGTGGAAGGAACAGTCCTATTATGGAACAAAACAGAGGGACTTTGCGGTACGCTGGACGGTAACCCCGAAAACGATATGACGATTCGAGATGGTACCATAGTGCGAACGAAGTCCGTGATGATCGCATCCTGGCAGCTCAACAAGATTGGAGGCGAGTGTCGTGAAAAACAACTTTTCAATTCAACTTCCAGGAAAAGAATACAATTTTAATGAATTCTATTTTACCTGTGATGTATAAACAAATAGTTCCAAATTACTCATAAACAGTAATTATTGCATTTTGTGATTCTTTTCTGCGATAGGCAGGGACACTAGATATTAAGATGGTACCATTTATTCTTTTGAGCATAATAGGGAATTTCTCGTTTCATCTTTGGTAGTTTGGTAATTATACTCTATTTTCATTGACATCTGGTGACTTAATCATTTATCTGACTTTTATAACATATAGGATCCATTTTAACACGTTGTTTTAAAATGTCTCTGATATCGGCGCAGATATTTGCGACAGCAGCCCCACGGAAATGAGCGCGTGTATGTCCAAGTCCAGTGAAGACGTGATACGAGCGATGGAGTTCTGCAACCGGGTCTTCACCAAGGAGAAGTTCAGGAAGTGTTCTAAAGTATGTTGAGTCTTTCCTGGGTGCTTGTGCCCTTGTGTTGTTAATTTCGAAATATCATCGTATCTAATCATATTTGATAATACAGCTATTATTGTACTATACAGGACCCCAGAGATTTTTTTAGTTTCTTATTATGTTTGTTGGAAGTCGTTGTTTTTAATTACCTCTCTCGATTATACTCATATTTTGCCATATTTTAATCCTTTTGGAGGCATAATTAAAGGTTGATTGCTTATATCATTTTCGTAACAAAGAATAATTTTGGATTTATTGTAATCGAATGTAGTTGAATGCGGCTGAAGAACCTTTCGAACATGAATAATTTTTATTTCCACAGGTCATGGATGTGTCACAGTTACTAGAAGCCTGTCAGTGGGACTACTGCGCGTGTGTAACGAGCTTAAGTAAGCTTTATTTGCAATTTACTACAATTATTTCTAAAGTGGTTTGTGGTCATCGCCTTTATTACAATATTAAACAAATCACTACATAATTTACCAATGTGTCAGATTCAAGTCAGGATAGGTTGTCGCATACAAGTCAAAGAAAGATATATAGAAGCCAGTGAAATATCCTATCAAGGTGGCAGGAAAGGATGACGTTCCCCTCACTACCGTAATTTTATGTATGTATATTCAGTTAGGAATGTCCCTAAAGCCACTCACCAGGTAGGCACCAGGACCTTGCTCCCCCGCCAAAAGCATATATTTCTAATCTCTATAGTACACCAATGAAACGTTTCTGAGCAATCATTTGCAGGTTACGGTTATATACGGTGTTTGTCACCAGGTCCGGAAGAATGCGCTTGCAAGACAGTATCCGTCTACGCAAAAGAGTGTTTGCGCCACGGCGTCGATGAGATGAAGTCCTGGCGAGATGCAGATACCTGTCGTGAGTTTTACCGTTACAGTGGATTAGATCGTTAATCGGGTTGGGTATGGCTCTGAACAATGCAACTGTCTGACTTCTAGCAGTCGTAGTAATAGATACTCTCTCATCTTTTATAACTCGCTTACGTCTCTTACAACTCAAAATTAAAGGTATACCGTCTATTACCAAAGTAGGCAAGGCCTATTTCATGGTTACCAAACAATTATACATACAGATACAGAATATTTACTGAAGCTCGTTGCAGAAATTGTTGCCCTCGATTAATCCAACCCGACCCTGGTTCAGCAATCATGTTCATTAATCAATGGACCTCCAGGACAGTTGAGCACGGTTGAGACTATTAAAAGATGCAATTGTGACAATAATTACTAATGCTTAGAAATATTTCGACATAATAACACAATTAGTAAAGATGGGTCACGATATCTTTTCAGCGATGAAATGCCCCGACGGAAAGATCTACCGGTCGTGCGGGCCGGACATGCAGCCCACGTGCGCCTTCCCTCAGACGACCCCCAAGGAGAACTCGTCGTGCGTGGAGGGCTGCTTCTGTCCCGAGGGTCTGCTGCTGGAGAACAACCGCTGTATGCAGAAGAGCGAGTGTCCGTGTCGCGCCCGCAAGCAGACCTTCGCGCCCGGCTCCGTCATACCCAAGAACTGTAACACTTGGTAAGATATCTCCGATGATTCTCCAATCAAATGGATTGACAATCAAAGAAAGGCAAGATCCCTTTGAACAGAATTAAGTTATTATTATGAATTTTGTAGTATTTTCTCGAAAAGTACATAAGGTTTATATAGAAAAGTAGATTTCTTTTGTTACTTACTAGTGATCGTGTTAGTTATTAGTTATTTCCGGCGAATATATAGGCCGCTTAGAAATATTCAATAGAATTAATGAAATAATCATAATAAATGTCTTAGGATAGTTCACACGCGGCCATTTGATCCCATTTGATTTGATTTGATGTTTCCTTATGACCTGCAATAAAGATGCTTATTATTATGTCTGTTTCAGCGTCTGTCAGTCCGGCGAGTGGACGTGCACTCAAGTGCCGTGCGGCGCGCGCTGCAGCGCGGTCGGCGACCCTCACTACACCACCTTCGACGGGCTGCGGTACGACTTCATGGGCCACTGCACCTACACGCTGCTGAAGACCGACAACATCACAGTCGACGTGGAGAACGTCGCTTGCTCGGGAGCTATTAGTGAGGTGACAATTGGAAAGATTTGTTCTTTTCGTCGCTTACATTCGGTCTCATTAATGATTTCCTTATTACATTTTTACTTGAATCTTTTGACTGTTTAAAATATATGAGGTGATTTGTCGTTCTGTGGTTATTGTAATTTATCTGTCATATTATCAATTTTGTTAAAATTCTCTCCGATGTATGGGTGTTTGACTTTTGTCAATTTCTTCTCATGGGTATTTGTCGTTGCCGTCGCCACTTACCTAATATAATTTTGAAATTATGAGAGTTTTTTCGTGATTCTTTTACTTTATTGTTTCATTTGAGGAGGAAAAAGGTTTGCGCAAAAAATAAAAATTTAATATTTTATATTTAAAACCTTGCATCTCGACATACAGGCAATGAACTTAGTTTCGTACAGCGGGGAAGGGAAGCCGTCCTGCACGAAGGCGGTGAGCCTGATGTACAATAACGCGAACATCCACTTGAAGCAGGGCGGGTTCATTCTCGTCAATGGCAAGGAAGTGGCCTCGTTGCCGGTCAGCGTGGGCGATATCAAGATACGTGCCGCCTCCTCGCTCTTCATCATCAGTAAGTGGAAATTGTGGCAAAACGCCACCGATACATTTTTCGTGAGCTGCGTATTGCAATGACTGTATCTCTCTCATTTTAGTTCAACTGCCCATCAAAGTGGATCTGTGGTGGGATGGCAACACGAGGGTATACGTGGACATACCGCCCGGATTTTATGACAACACTAAGGTAGTAATAAAAATATTTCTCAGTAAGAAATTACTATATTATTATTTATAAATATATGTAGATTCCGCACCCAGTGACAACTGATTTAAAAATATATTTTTTTTTATAACTAAGGTTGGTTTTATCTTTCATGTTTTTTTAATTGGACCATAAATGCACTCAGAGGGTTTGGGTTCAAAACCTGGTCATAATTTTTTTATAAGGCGTGTAAACTCTGCCAACCCACGCCTACCTTTCCCATTCTGAGAGCGATTCGTTTAACAAGACAACTTAACCCAAATGTATGTTTAACTCGAAGGGTCTCTGCGGAACGTTCAACATGAACCAAAAGGACGACTTCCTGACGCCGGAGGGCGACGTCGAGCAGTCGGCGGCAGCGTTCGCCAACAAGTGGAAGACGCGGGAGTATTGCTCCGACGTGACCATGGTGGAGCCCGAGCACCCCTGCCGCGCCAACATGGAGAACAAGGAAACTGCCGAGAATTACTGCAGCAAACTCAAAAGCAAGCTGTTCGAGTGTGAGTTGTCGTTCCTCTTGCATTTTATACTTTAGTTTTTGGGCTCAACAATTTTCAGAATTACGCTCTAAAACTTGTGGTGTATATGGTGGTCCATTTTTTAGTGCTGAACCAAGAAAATACACGGGATTTTTGCTCTGCCTCATCAATAGAAACAAAACGGTTTGCAGCATCGTTAATGTCGCTCTTGTCACTAAGTATCAACGATAAAAACTTCCTATTCTACACGAAACTAGATGAACATGTTTACTAACCTCAATGATAGACTAGCATCGGGAGTTTTCATGTTTCGTTAGTTCCCTATAATTGAAAAGTACTTGTGGCTATAACGGTGTTTGTCTCCTTGGTTGACTACTGTTCAGTCGTTGAGGTTTGCAGGCGGACGGTTCAATAAAACGAGTTGCCCACGGAGTGTATATGTGTATTCTCTATCACCATGTACTGTTTTAGTGCCAGCTTAAGACTATTTATATGTAAGGTGTTAGTAATGAATTTATAAATATGGCGCGATTACGAATACGAACGATTAATGCTAATGTTTAGGTAACCTACATGGAAGGAGGCACAGGTGAATGAAAGCATCGTGAAGAAACTTATGTGTGACTTTAACTGAGAGAAGACCTTTCTCCAACATTAGAGCAACTCAAGCCGACCATGAGAGTATTTTTCCATTTGCAGCCTGCCACTGGTACGTGGACGTGGAGTCGTTCTACCAGGACTGCCTGTACGACATGTGCGCGTGCGAGGGCGAAGCTTCCCGCTGCCTGTGCCCCATCCTGGGCTCTTACGCCATGGAGTGTGCTCAGGCCGGTATCGTGGTGCAGTGGCGGTACAACGTCAAGGAGTGCGGTAAGATTAATATTATGTTTCCCTTTTCTTTCTTTCGATTACATCGTGGCATCTCAATTTGTGGAGGTGGATTCCGATTTGACGGTACAATTAGGTCCATAGTCACGCTCTCAAACTGAGTCGAATTTCACAACCGATGTTGAATTAGTGATTTTATATGTAGTGTAGAAGGTTTATAGTTCGAAAGTCGTGAAAAGTTTCAATTTGAACACGCAGTTCGTAATGGAGAGTGCGAACGAAGAATAGACGCTATACAAAAGACTAATGTTGACTCTAACGATAGACGTGATTAAGTCGTAATCGGTCGAGATTACGCGTAGGCGGAAGGTCCAGCTTCAGCTGGTTGTTGAGGTTCTGTTTGCGCGGCAGAGCTGGCGTGCAGCGGCGGGCAGGAGTACACGGTGTGCGCGGACAGCTGCGTGCGCACGTGCGCGGACGTGGCGCCGGCGCCGGCCGCCGCGCCCTGCCGCCCGCGCTGCGTGGAGGGCTGCGCGTGCCCGCCCGGACAGGTACGCTATTTATACATAATCATTACTCTTACAGGCCCACAACAAGAATGATTAGTATTATATTAAATCTATACATGTCGGTCTGAAACATCCATCCGATGGGCGTGCATTTTAATCTGACCATTCGGCCAGCGTCGTATTTTCTCCGCTCTACAACAATAGGTATTTAAACGTTCCATTTGACTCTTTAATGTTTTTTTTTTAATATTCGTTCAGGTTTTGGACGACAGCAACATATGCGTGCCGGTGGGCCTGTGCCCGTGCTACCACAAGGGCATGCAGTTCAAACCCGGCTACAAGGAGGTGAGGGCCGGAAGACGGGAACGGGAGCTTTGGTGAGTGAACTCTATAACATCATCTGCTCTCCGCGACGGGAACGCCTCGTGAATGCTTTGTGAAACAGAATAGTATGCAGTACGGAGTTTTTTTGTAATGATTTTCATAAATCGTTTCTGTATACTCTATTGTAAAAAAAAACGAAATAAAACTACTGTACTGCTAAATGACAGACCCAAAAAACGAATGATATTATTAGTAAAATCAATACGATATACGTACTAGGCAGTAGGTTGACATAAATGAACGTCCGCAATCTATACTATGTCTCCGCTACGGTCGCCCGGTACCAATTTCCAATATTTTTTATGAAATATAACCGTCAAACAATTATTTTCCGTTGTTTTGTCAACACCAAACGTTGAACGTAGACGATATCCGATATCCATGTATCGACTGAAATACATCAACACCAGCACATGCGTGGGCGCGCGCTGGGACTGCGCGCCGGCCACCCCCGACGACATCCGGAACTTCCCGCCGGCCGAGGACCTGCGCAGCAACTGCAGCGCCGCCAACAACATGGAGTTCACCACGTGCCAGACCGCCGAGCCGCTCACCTGCAAGGTTCCACTAGCCCACTGACCCATGCGTACCGTTATTGTTATGTAATTTATCCATTTTAGTTAGGGAATCACTGTGTTGAGAAAACTTCAATACCGCGTGTACTCAAGAACATAATTATAATTATAAGTTCATAGTCATGTAATGTCATATAACATTTTCCGAGGTGCGGCAGGTCTACCGATCCGCACTTGATCACCGAAAACAAATAGATAACGGCCAGATCGATTCATAACATGTCCAACTTGGTGGATCTTAGGTTTTTTTAAACGATATAACCAAGCGTTTGGCTGCTATCTCGCCTGATGTTTTGTGCAGAACATGCACTTGGCGCCCTCCCCCACCACGGAGGAGTGCCGGCCGGGCTGCCGGTGCACGAAGGGCTTCGTGCTGGACGCGGCGGCGGGCCGCTGCGTGCGCGGGCCGGAGTGCCCGTGCCACCACGGCGGCCGCAGTTACCCCGACGGCCACTCCATGCAGGAGGAGTGCAACGTTTGGTGAGCGAACGATCTTGTATAATTATAATCTTCTTATATATAAAAATTAGTATTATCTTTCTAATTGGGTACTATGTCTGTAGATTGGTACCGCACTTAAATTATGTAATCCTATTAAGCTCTTTCAACATACCTAGAAGTAGTGAGTGTAAGGGTTTTGCGCAGTTGTATTTGAATTGCACAAGCTATATATTTTATACATAATACGTAATTTATTTTACATAATTTATATATACATATTTACATAAGCTTTTAATTATACATACCTTATTTTATTGTATATATTGCATCGAAGAACATGACTGACACCAATGATATTATTGATGATAGTTTTTTTTCTTGTTCGTCTTCAACGAGCAGCTTTGCCAGTGCTGGCAGTAATTCGTCCCCCTGTCTAACCTTGTACGATCTAATTTCCTCTGCCTATTCGAATTTCCGGAGTAATTTTAACATTGCTCATATTAATGCACAGAGTGTTCCTGCGCACTATTCAGATCTTCTGGCATCTTTTAGTACTGAGAACGTTGACGCGTTACTAATTTCGGAGTCTTTTCTCAAACCATCCCTCATTTCTACCCAATTTGCTCTACCCGGATATATTCTCATCCGTAATGATCGAACAGGTAAGGGCTGTGGAGGGGTTGCCATGTATCTACGAGCTGACTTACCATATAAGGTCATCAGAGTTTCCCCTTCCCAATACTCTGAGTCAGCTGAATTTCTGTTTATAGAAGTCTCTGTACGTAATGTTAAAGTCCTATTGGGTGTATTTTACAGTCCTAATATGAATGTTGATTACTTTGACACCCTAGACGAAGTTCTAGCAGACCTATCCCCAGTTTATGCGCATACAATCCTAATGGGTGACTTTAACACATGCCTAGTTAAGAATGATCTGCGATCAGCTAAACTTAAATCCATATTATTCTCTCTTAATCTACATATTCTACCACTTTCTCCTACACACCATTCCCCAAACTGTACGCCTTCCTTACTCGACTTAATGATAGTCTCCTCTCCAGATAAAGTTGATACCCATGGACAATTTACATCTCCCTTTTCTTACCATGATCTCATTTTTCTATCCTACCGTCTTCGTACTCCGAAGCATGTTCCTTTATACCTTTTTCTTCGTAGCTATAAGGGCATTAACTTGGAAGCATTACGGCGTGATGCTAGCGCTATCGACTGGATACCGCTAGTCGATAGTACTGACATTGACGATAAGGTAGAAAAGTTCAATAGTCAGATCCTCAACTTATATAATCGTCATGCTCCGATCAGACGTGTGAAGATTAAGCATGTTCCTGCACCGTGGCTGACTCCTACGATTAAAGAAAGTATGGTGCGTAGGGATAAGGCAAAAAGGAAATATAAAAGAGTCCCTTCACAGCAAAATTTATCCACTTATAAATGTCTCCGAAACAGCTGCAATCGTCTGTGTAGGGATGCCAAGAGACGCTATTTCCATGAATCTCTCGTCAATCGTAACTCTGCCGAAGTATGGAAGTTTCTCAAGAGTTGTGGGATAGGCAAATCCCCTGATGTTTCTGGTAATAAAATGGACCCAAATGAGTTAAATAAATACTTCTCCAGCTCTCCTATTTCTTTGGATTCTCATACTAAAGCCAACACCCTGCAAACTCTTTCTTCGTTACAAAAATCAATGTACTCTCCATTTAACTTCGCAGTTGTTACGGTAGAGGACGTTAAAAAAGCAATTACATCTATTACTTCGGCTGCGGTCGGAAATGACAGTCTGTGCTCAAAAATGATCTCATTAATTCTTCCTTGCGTGCTTCCTATCCTCACTCACATTTTTAATCATTCAATCCTCACCAGCACATTTCCATCTATCTGGAAGTTCGCTCACGTAATTCCATTACCCAAAGTATCCAACCCCGTTTTATTGTCTGAGTTTCGCCCGATATCTATCCTACCATTTCTTTCAAAAGTACTTGAGCTAATTGTCCACAAGCAATTCTCCGCTTTCCTTTTTTCAAACTCGATTCTTAGTTCATTTCAGTCAGGTTTCCGACCGGGCCACAGCACAGTAACTGCGCTTCTGAAGGTCACAGATGATATTCGCTGGGCTGTCGAAAATAAATGTCTCACTCTCCTGATTCTCCTGGACTTTAGTAGCGCTTTTACTTCAGTGGACTTCGACATCCTTATTGGGATACTCAAATCTATTAACGTCTCACCTTCTGCCATTGCGTGGTTCGATTCCTATCTTCGCGGCCGTTCACAGCGAATCCACCATAAGGAGTTCACTTCTGACTGGTGCGCTCTCACATCTGGTGTGCCGCAGGGTAGCGTTCTCTCCCCCTTACTTTTCTCCGTCTTCATTAATTCCGTTACTAAAACTATCTCTTCCAGCTTCCATCTCTATGCAGACGATCTGCAGCTTTACAGCCACTTCACAGTGGACAGCGCCTACCAAGCTGTTGCAGCGATGAATGGTGACTTATCTCGCATAGAGGAATGGACCAGATCATACGGATTAATCATAAATCCTAAAAAATCCCAGGCGATTGTAATCGGATCGAAATTCAACCTTAAATCTGAAGGGCTCACGAACCTTCCAAGTCTATGTCTTGGTAATATTCCGATACCGTATTCGAATGCTGTAAGAAATCTAGGGATTATCCTGGACAACCACCTAAATTGGCAAGCGCATGTTGATTATGTTAGCAGGAAAGTATATTTCACGCTGCACTCGCTCAAATGTTTCCAAAGTTTTCTGCCTCTTAAAACTAAAATTTCCTTGTGCCTTGCCTTAATTCTTCCGCTATTAGATTACGCCGACTCGTGTTATCTTGATGCCACTGAGGAGCTTTTAAGTAAACTTGAGCGCTTGCAAAATTTATGCATCCGATTCATTTTCGGCCTACGAAAATTTGACCGTGTCTCCCATCTTCGTAAGAGTCTCAAGTGGCTCCCAATCCGATTCCGTAGGAACACTCGAATGCTTTGTCTCCTTTATAATATCCTTAACAATCCATCGTACCCCTCATACTTACGTAGCCGCTTTTCCTATGTATTTCCTCCCACTGCTCCCTGCAGAACACACACAAATTCCCTCCTGAAAATCCCTGCCCATAAAACCTCCTCCTATTCTCACTCCTTCTCCGTGCAAGCGGTTAGACTATGGAATTCGCTGCCTTCACATATTCGTCAGTCGAAATCCATTGCCACTTTCAAAATGAAAGTTAAGGATCATTATCTATCACTTTCTTAACGGTATCTATTATATAATATTACAATAATAATATAATATTTAATAATATTTCAATTAATATTACAGAGTGTCAAGTGTCAAGAACACACAAAACATTAAATAAATACAAATAAAATAGAAAATATAATATATACACTTGTTGATACTTCCTACACATGGTACGATTGTTGAAAAGCATAAAGGAAGTCTTGAAATATTTCTTTTAAGAAATACCATGAGAAATGGAAAAATTATATATGTCAGTATCGGCCCGCTGTCATCCGCTTATTATAAAAATTATAATAATGATTCTACATAAAAATACAAGTGGAGAAAAATGATATATATTGTATATAATATACAATACTTACAGTGTGGAGTCAAGGTTGAATCTTTCTGTTATTGTTTTTATATTTCTAATCAGTGCTTATTTTGTGTTGTGTTGTGTCTTGATACTTTTCCGGCAATTTCATATAGAACCATAGAACCATTATAGACTTTGTGTAAATTAAATTTTCTTCTTCAACTTCCTTAGCTGATAGTACCGTACTTATAAGTTTTATTTTTAATATTTATATAGTTTTCTTTATTATTATTTTATCATATCATAAGTTATTGATTTTATTTATATTTAGTTATACCTTAATTATACTTATGGTAAAAAGTTCAGACCTATCCGCAGCAGCCGGTAGCCAAAATAGCACCACTACTAGCACCAATTTTATACAGTGTACATTATGCTCCCAACCACGTTTTTTTAAAGGTAAGAAGGGTCTGAATATTCATATTGGGAAAATTCATAATGATATTTTAAAAAATGTCAACAATACAGATATAACGAATGTTACAATAAGTAACGCTTTATTAACCTACACTTTAAGCCAACTGAAAGGATCTGTGGCGACGGTAAAGCGTATTCCTCGAGGAGCACGCATCACTGTCGCTACTTGCCTTTCACAAATCATTCGGCATGTATGTTCTTCCAATTCATTTGATAGTTGGAAACAACTACTAACGTTTGCATATTTTAAGCTCCATGCTAAAAAGGACGGTCGCAGTTCCCTTACTAAAATCATAAAATCAAATTGCTCGAATACAATTTCTCTTTTGGATGTAATTAAAAATAAAACTTTTTCACCTTCAGATATTCGAAAAAAAATTGAACAAAAAGTAAGTGATGGCGATTTAAAGGGGGCTGCAACACTCCTTTTTTCATGTGATACAATTGCCCCTGACTCTCCAGAAACCATTTCGGCACTTCAAGAAAAGCATCCGTCTCCTTTATCAACACTTTGTCTCCCAGATGCACCCAAAGATGATGACGTTTGTCTCGAAATTACAAACAAAGAAGTCCTATCAGCAATAATGTCTTTCAAGGGGGGATCTGCTGCTGGTCTTGATGGCCTTTCTCCGCAGCACTTAAAAGACTTAACTTGCAATTCGACAGGAGATGCTGGTAGAGCCCTTTTGGAAGACATTACTATGCTGGTTAACCTTATGCTTGCAGGTAAGGTTAACCATAACATCATAGAAATTTTATACGGTGCAAATTTATGCGCTCTTAATAAAAAAGATGGGGGCATTCGCCCAATTGCTGTAGGTTGTACCTTGCGCCGACTTGTTTCCAAAATCTGCTGCAGACATATTTCTTCAATAGTATCCTCAGAATGTTCTCCTTTGCAGTTAGGTTTTGGAACCGAGGGTGGCTGTCAGGCTGCAGTACATGCAGCACGTACTTTTTTATTACATAACGGAGGTGAAGTGTTGGTCAAGCTAGACTTGCGAAATGCTTTTAATTCTGTTGACAGAGGTGCCTTGTTGCAACAAATAAAAAGATTGACTCCTAATATTTATAAATACTTATGGCAGTGTTATAGTTCTCCTACAAAATTACTGTATAAAAATCATGAAATCGATTCATCAGTTGGTTGCCAGCAAGGTGACCCTCTTGGGCCGGCCATGTTCAGTCTTGCCATTCATCCTATCATTTCACGTTTAAATTCAAAATTTAATGTATGGTATCTTGATGACGGCACTTTAGGGGGAGAGGTTGATACAGTTTTATCAGATTTAAAGGAGGCTATTAACAATTTTTCTTCAATTGGACTGAATATAAATTTTTCAAAATGTGAGTTATTTATTAATGAACGTTTTAATAATTCAGAAAAAACAGAAATTTTGAATAAATTTGATAGTGTAGCTACAGGGATAAGAATTTTAAATAATGACTCTCTTCAAATACTTGGTGCTCCAGTCTTTTTGGATTCAGTGTCTCCAGTTATTCATCAACATCTAAACAAATTTAACCAATTTTCAGATAGATTATTTGAGCTAAATTCACATATAGCATTTTTCATAATAAGGAATTGTATTTTTGTTCCCAAATTTACATATTTATTAAGATGTAGTCCGATTTTTCTATTTAATAATCTTTTAAATACCATCGATACACTTATCAGAAAAACTCTTAATACAGTTTTAAACTGCCAACTTACAGAACGTGCCTGGTCTCAGGCCTCTCTTCCTATTCGATATGGAGGCTTGGGCATCCACAAAATTTCCAGTGTATCCACACTGGCTTTTTTAGCTTCCACTCATAGTACTCAGTTGCTTATTAATAAGATTCTTGAAAAGACTCTTATTGATAAAGAAATTGCATATTTGAGTGCGGCTAAACTTGCCTGATCCCTGGCCTGAACAAATGAAAAATTTCCAAATTCAAAATTGTTCAGAGACTATGGGATGAGCCCATCTGCTCAAAAACACAGAAAGATCTTTTAAATACTTGTTCGGACAATACAGAGTGGGCTCGTCTCTTAGCTGTCTCTGAAAGAGAGTCAGGGTATTGGCTACAGGCCTTATCGTCATTTAATTTAAGAACTTTTTTAAATAATTCAACCTTTTCAAAATCTGTTTGCTTGTGGCTAGGTTTGAAGACAAACGAGCCCCATCGCTGTTAATGTGGAGAACACGTTAACCAGTTCGGCCATCACATAATTTCTTGTTGCCGCAGTGCAGGTCCTATAACTCCAATAGTAAAAATGCATAATTAACTAGTAAATACTCTTCTATCTATGTAGAATATTGTATTATGTGTCATAATTATCAAAATTGACTGGAATTACTTAAATAAATTTTCATTAGTTCTGACACTGATGACTTTTTAAAATTTTTGGTACAAGGTAATCGGTTTAAGCCAGAGTTCCCCAAACTTTTTTGTGTCGTAGACCCCTTGCCATGTCTTTCCGTGTTGGATAGACCCCCTACTTATATAAACATATATAATACTTATATATACATACATAATACTTTTATAAAC
>DWEM01000710.1:0-17318 GCA_018245935.1 Agara belti belti
TTGGAGCAACACATAGGCTACTTTTTATCCTAGAATTTCCGCGGGGTCGTTATTTACGCGGGAAAATCTTTGTGACATATTGTATTCCACGCGGGCGGAGCCGCGGGCAAAGCTAGTAAAGATATAATAAAATAACGAACTACAATATTTCCAAGTGTTAGAAACATATTGAGTAGTACAAGCTTTTCAGCATACATACATATAATGTTTTTCTTATTCCTATTTCCTTCTTTGTGGTTTCGCAAATATGTACTCATGATACTAAGAATACTCTAAAGCACGTTGATGCAATTTCCATGGAATTGGACATAGAGATATATCTTCAAAGGCGAATATATTTTAAATTTCCCCTCTAAATCTAGTCGATGTTTATTTTTGTTGCGAACGACATTTCCAATATCGGAATGTATGTCGCGCAGCGACGCTGGATTAAGTTTTGAAATCCCGATATGAAAGGATTTCCGGAATATAACTTGTTTGTGAACTTCAAACGGTTGTAGCCCAGTTTTTTGCCATTGAGCCCAGCGAGCTCTAAGGTTTTGATGCCGTTTTCAACGATTGTATATTTCATATAGCTCAATATCAAATCATATTCCATTATGAAACGTTAAGAAACAATGTGGCAATTGATATCAATGTATAAACTGTATTGTATATTACATATAATTATATATGTCAAGAAATATTTATAATGTCACTTGCAATTTATATTAGATCACTTTATTTTATCTAATTTTCATAGCATCAATATTGTAAATGCAGTGTTCATTAATAAATTTAAAATACCTCATATTCTGCGTAAACTTAACAAATAAGTATATTTAAAATTTTTCTAATTTCGAAATCCAAATTGAACTTAACATAAGCGGTTAGCTGGAAATGAAATTAACATATTACAAATTAAATTAATTGTTCCGCTGTTGTGATTGTGTTACCTAGAAAAACATTATTATTAATTAATAATTAAGTTACTGCTTATCTTTCAATTGCCTACGAAGAGCATTTCATGAAAGATACAATTATATTTTGAAATATATTACGGTTAGTTACACAGACATATGGCGTCTACGTTAAAGCAGACGGCTAGGTATTCCAGGGGATTTCCCCAGCTTGTGCTCCAGTAATGTTGCCAGTACTGGCTGTAATGTAACACAATAAGCTGCAGGTCCTGGCGATTCATGTCACGTCGCCGCTCTGGGAACGAGAATTAAGCCGCCGGTTCAAAGCTGTCGAGACATTAATTATACTTAACCTATAGAGTTGTTACAATGCAAATGTTTTATGGTTACTCATTTGTTTTTATCACATATATTTTGTGTTTAATGTATTAGTTGGTTTTGATTTAGAAACAATACATTAATATATGTACTGATCATCGTATCGTTGTTGTGTATTAATTTCGAAAAACTTAACATATCTGGTTAAGTCCAGTATAATATTCACAATAAGCGATCATTTTCCACGAGTCACGTTATGTCGACGAGCTGGGAATAGGAATCAGGCCGTTCCAAAATTGGACGTAAATGGCGTAGACATTGTTGAGTGGTACGCTTAATTTTCGCTCACGTATGTTTAAATTATGTGTTATTGTAAATAGCAGACAGCGAAAACGAAGGTGACTTAACGTTTTGTTCTACACACTTGGCACTATTGGCTACAAGCTACGGAAGAATCTTCGTGCGTTTTGTATGGCATTGACGCAAGCTAAGCGTACTATAGCCTAGCGGCTTGGATTTGACTCTCTCACTCCGGGCGTCTGGGTTCAAATCCAAAAAAAGTTTGAAAAACTCAAAGTTACGTGCACTTAGAAATTCACTCGCTTTGGTAATGGAAACCATCACCTACATCAATAAACATAGTCTTTCTACATAACGTTCTGTAAGTGGTGTATATTGATGAAGTGATGAAAGGAGATCGGTGTCCAGTAGTGACAATAAAACGGTTAAAAAACGTAATATTGAATTAAGGTTGAGTCTTGTTCGCGGTTCGCAAAGGATGTTAATGAACTACGGCACATCATTACCATACTCTTTTTCCACTTCGGAAACTTAATAGCTAACCTCGCAGACTTTTAATGAAACTACCGACACCTGTTAAAAGATCTCGTTGGTGCTCTCAAAGGATATTTAAAGCGGAAAGTCATTAATGGGACCTGCTAAAGGCATCGTTTCTGAAGAGGGAATTTTTAATTAATTGATCGGTGGTTTACGCTGCAGGAGCATATATTTCTTTGCCCAACTGTGATAAAACTTGGTGCATATTTTAGGATCTTAAAGACCCAAAAATTGACCATATTTTTATATTTTATTTAGCCTCTATTGTTTTTGTCATCATCATTGTCTTTTGTTGGGGTTAGCAAGTGGAGTGGGGAACAAGATACTACTAAATCGAGGAGAGGGTGCGCTGGCGGCCGGTTGAAGAGATGTCTAGGGATGGTTTGATATAGGACCTTTATGAAGTAATAACAAAGGTGCACTTTTTGCGAAACTTTGGTTCATAATATACATATTAATATTACTCTTCTACTAAATTTAATGCAATATTAGTATTGCATTGTAGTGCTTTTTCAGCTTTCTTTGTGCTGTAATGAACAGAAAAGCCTTTTGTGTTTGAACAGCAAAGGCTTTGGGCTCTCAATGCTACGGTTTGTTGCAGAATAAAAACGTGTTCGCAAAGGAAAATTAATAGTTATTACGACTGCTCTGTTTGTATTTATTTTAATTAATTGAAAGGTGAACCTTTATCCTGTTTTCAGATTCAAATAGCTTCATTCGTTCTGATGTTCATAAGTACTCGCATACTTAATTACGCTGTAGACTTTTATAATTAAATGAGGATATTGAACCTGCTATGATATACAAGATATTATTTGTACATATTTTAATTATAAGTCTAAACAATGAATCATATTTTAATAGGAAATAACAGTCTTTAACTATGTATCATAATTTTGATAAATTTTTGTAATGGAAAAAAGGTAAAAAGTCTGACAATTTTTTTATAAAATCTCATATAACTGTGCATTAATGGATAACCTTCCTAACGAGTATATACAAAACATATACATATATGTTGTCGTATGTTATTGGCGTACTGAATATTTTCATTTCAGATATATGGGAATGAGAATTTATTACGACTATATATCCCATTTCCGTCGTAAATACTCGTCAGTAATGAAACTTTTAATTCAGTTGACCTCTGGGGAGTCGTAAATACGGAAAACGAACTCCGCCGCTCGTAACATGGTTATTAGCATAAATTTTACTTCGCCATATAAATATATATATATGAAAAAAACACATTCAAATAGGCTTACATTTTATGCAAATAACACTGCGTAGCGCTCAAAGCTTTGACGGGTTCGAGCTTTGAAGTTACATAACGCAGGCAGCGGGCGGTCCCTAGATTGAGTTACAGGTTTTCATGAGCACATCCATGCTTCAGAGGGTACAGGTATCTGGCAGGTTTTTCACTACCTACTATTAACTAGAAATAATAATTATTATATTTAATAACAGAGGATTAAAAGTGTACCCTATTACATCCCCCTGGCTTTGGTCATGAGCATGAATTACTTATTTCTTTTGTAAAACGTGCCTTGATCTAGCATTATATATTGAGCTATACTTTCTATTCATTTAATAGTTTAACCAAGCTCGACTTGGTTATCTACCACCTACGAAAGTTCGTCTCTGCCATAGACCAAATATTCCATATAGAGCGCATATAAAAAGCATTGTATAAGCTTTCAAATAATACAATAATAACAACAAAAAGGAAAATCGGTCGATAAACTGAGGACGACAAACGTACTTTTTTGCCTTTGCCTATTTATATAGATCTTGACACCGCGTTCTGTTGGAAAGGTTTCTTTCATTTATTTGTTTATTTACGGATAATTAACAGAAAAAAATGAGATAACAGGCCGAGCGTGACTGACGAACGCTCTCTTTGTCCAAACAAGCCTTATTAGCAACAGCTGTCCTAACAGCCGGATTAAATTAAAAGAAAGTGGGAAAAAGGAAAACGTCTTCCGCGTATAAAGCCTTCTCATTTGAACAAATGAACCGGCCCTCGTGATATTAACAAAGAAAATGCGAATCTCTTTCGCTAGGCGCGGATACGTTTAAATTGGACCATATTTATTGTAAGCTTAACGGGAATACCCGTAACACAGGAACTCACGTACAAGGTCTGTCACTGATAATTATACTATCACGCCAGGTCTTTACTGGATAGGCAGAGGACACCGCCTCCCAATAGATTTTAAAATTAAATGAAAAAGTAATTTTAGGATTTTTCTTTTCTAGGAATTTACTAGGATTTTACGTTCATTCATACCAATGAGTAATGGACGGATTCTGACCAAATTTGGTGCAATAACTCATTATCTGGGTCAAGGTTGAAAATACTCATTACTGCAGTAAAATCTCTCATTTGTAAGGGCTGTACATGAATACTATCAGATTTAAAATTGCCATATTTTTAATTTATTCATACAGTCACACTTATTTCCCATAGAGCTAGGCTGAGACTAGGAATTTCCATTAGTTACAGTTCTGGCAAAGTTCTGCGCCTCTGCGCATCTCTGCAAATTTCATCAAAGTTGTTATAAAGACTCGTCGAAAAGAGATACCCTTGATCATTGTATCGTCTTTAACTTGATTGGCTTTTAATAAGAAACCAGTTTAGATAACCGCATTCCGTATCGATTGACTTATATCCCACACGATTTCAACGCATTATCACTTCTGGCCAACAATCGTTATGATTCCGACGTCATTGTTCGTGTGAAGACATTACATTACGCTTATTATCATGACAATGTTGGCACGCCTGCGATAGTCTGCGTTTATATCGCCGTGGGTGGTGATGAAGTCGTATGGATCTTGGCTGGTGGTGTTTAAGGATACAGACGAAAAAAAATAAAAGATATGGCCAAGAAATGAAAAGCATTTATTAAGTACTAGCTGTGCCTGCAACCTCAGCCGCGTCACTTTATATAATTCCAAAATAAAAGAAGCCTAAGTTACTCCTTATTACATCAGCTATCTTCCAGTGCCAACCCGTCAAAATCGGTCCATCCGTTCCAGAGATTAGCCGGAACAAACAGGCAGACAGACAGAGAGACAAAAATTGTAAAAATATGTATTTTGGTATATGTACCGTGTACACATACAATATGCATTTAGTAAAAAGCGGTTATTTTAATATTACAAACAGACACTCAAACTTTATTTATTTGTATGTATGTAAGTATTAAAGTAAGTTACATTATAAAATAAATTATAAATAAATAAATAAGAACCTTCCGTACTGAGGTTTAAAGGCCGCAGTACCACCACTACTTCACAATAAATTTATTTTATAATGTAAGGGACTCGATCCAGCACTAACGCAAAATTTCCCAAAAAACTTACACCTTACACTTACCCCTTACCCTTCATCATGTCTACAGAATTTCCATAGAAAAAACTCGTTATGAAGCGATACAAATAAAGTTTAGTCATCGCGTGGCTCATTACCATGACAATATTGTTGCGCCCGCAAACAATTGGATCTCAGTTTATATAAACGTGGGTAGATTTAAATGAAGTCGTTTAGACCCGCCTCGAATGACTAAAGCGAAGACAGTAACGACTCTGTTATCTTGGGAAGACTGTAAATGGAACTATACGTCGACATTTACAGTGTTTCTGGTTTACTTACAGGATACCGTCGACAACTGAAATCGAGAGGAAATAACATAACGTGTGCTGGATAAAAAAGCTCTATTATTCTGTAGCCGACTACATACAGGAATACACATACAAAGGTTGTCACACACTGTCATAAAAGTTAATATCTATAGTGCCGAGAGTTTGTTCATTTGGCCTTCTTTCTCTCGGTCCACTTTGCACCAAAGTTGATGTAAATCCAGGGAGTCCTAATAAGTGCTACCCGGTACTTTGTGTTGATTTTTACATTACAAGCTCACTATGTTTTCGTTCTTGTTCTTCTGGACAAATGTATAACATGCTAGTTAATATCTTATTTTGGTTAGAGCTAAGTTTAATAGACTGTATGCTTTTTTGTTTATGTATAAACGTTTCATTTATGTAATCATTCAATGGTGAACCGATAGTAGTACAATTTAAAGAGGCTAACGCGCGGTACTCTCTTCGATACATCCGAGGAATACGGAATAATGCTCATGTCGCTACATTTTAGTACATAATTGGTAGAACGGTACGGCTTTAAACGCCCTAAAAGCGATCGTTTCAATTCTAACCGTTGTTGACTGAAACCACGCCAATATTTCAGGTAGGCGATGGAGCTTCAAAAGTATCTAAATCTTTTTTGTCAAAAACCCGACAGCAATAGATTTCAAGCTGCAAGCCTATTTTCACGCTCAATTGCGACTTTCAATATCCACTTTGAAAACTGGGAAACCGTTTCAAATTAAGGGCCCGAGTTACTATTTTTCCACAAGCCATTTCATGTTTTTAATTATTCGTTAAAAAAAATCTCAATAAAACCAGGGTACAGCCATTGTCACGCCAATGGCAGGAAGCGAGGTGCGAGAAAATACATAATTCAAATAATCGTAACGGCAAATGAACCTGGCTAGAGCGGCTACACTGATACTAGGACTGAACATTTTTGGCGTTAATGTGATATGCATTGGTTCTACGATACTTAAGATATTTATCCAGTAATAAATATTATAATTATAATTGTATTTCTTAAATTTGTACGAGGCAAAAGGTAAAATATGGATGGAACTAATAGTTCTGTAAAATCTCTAAATTTGTGCAAATAAACGTCTTTGCGTTAAATATTTATTAAAGAAAAAAAAGCTGACATTTTGTAATAGATTTAGTCAGAGTAGCCTGACGAGCTTTTGCATTCAGCAGTTGTAGGTATCTAAAAATAGATTCAGGCGATATAGACAATTGCAGATCATGATTGTTAGTTTGCCGGTTGTTTGTGAAACGCATCAGCAAACTATACAACGATTGGATCAGCGGCCTGCCGGCGGCGCGGCTTTCCATTTTTAGTTTAGTCAACTTTAAATTACTACTGGACGAACTGGACGCCCATCAACTGCAACTTTAATAGCTCGCTGCACCGTGCTGGTGCGGAATTACTGTACGCCCTCTACCACCGAAATGGAATTCACCTGAGAATTTCATAAAGCTTCCGTATTTTACACATCCATTAACGTTTCAACGCTCACTTCAACCGAATCGTTCGGTATTAAACCAGCAATATATGGTGCGATTTAAAAAGTGATCTAAAAGAACAAATATTTGTTTTACATATTTAATTCAATATACTATCAATGAACGTCGATTGGTAAATATGGTGCGCGAAATAGACTTTCGGAAACATTTGTGTTACTGTTATTAAATTCACACAATTGTTTTGCTGTAACCATTTTAACGTCCCACAGCTGGGCAAGGGCGCGACTTTGGGAGACCTACTCGTAGATCTTCTCCAACACGATTCTATAGTTTGGATTCTACAATGTGATTGAAACAAATTATTGTACAATTATATAAACATTTTAGTAACCTACGAAGGGAAAGATTACACGGATTCAAAGATTAAAGCATTAGAATTTGCCAAGTCAAAAATACGGTTGAAAGACGCGTGCGGAAATACACAGTACAATATGCGAAGTAATACGAGTAAAATCGTGCCGAAACGTGAGCGAACGGTTAGTACCAAATAATATTCTCTTGTAAATCCCAAATGCTCTCGAATATAACTGTAACAAGAAGTCAGACACAGCCTGTCGAGATCGCGCGGCGGCCTCTCAAAGAATACGATGTAAATTGAAAATCTCTCCATTTGAACATCAAACGGTCCAGTCCTTTGTGGATGATTCATATGATCGCAGCCCGCTTTGATACATAATAATATTCACATCACATGTTTGTATAAAAGTTAGAAGGTAACAAACATAAAAATAATAATAATACAGTCGAATTGAGAACCTCCTCCTATTTTTGAAGTCGGTTAAAAATAATAATAATTGGGACAACTCCATATGCAGGGCTGTTTGAATCCAATTTACGCAATGCTAGTGTTACCTACAGCAACCGGGCAGCTAATAAACATGTAGAATATTTATAAACATAGATATTTTTATTGCATCAAGACAGAAAACAGAAGTATGCTCATCACACAATAGTTTATCCTGGCTGGAAATCGAACCAACGATCTACATTCTAGTAGAGTCTTTAACCACTAGATCAAACTGCCCCAAAAATATGAAACGGCGCGAGCCTTTGAAGATTCACATATTTTGGAGAATATTATGGAGAACTCTAGGGTAATGTAGGCTTCTTCACGATGTTTGCCTTCACCGTAATAGCGTGTGACATGCAATTTGGAAAACACACCTAACCTAAGACCCCTGCAGAGGGAGTTTGTTATCTACGCCACTACTGCATATATCATCGCTCAACTATATTTGTATAATCGTATAATCGAATCTATATTTGTATAATCGAATCGTAAAATGGTAATAACAAAAGTATTTATTTCAATTATTATGTAAAATCTTTAACTGGATACTCAAATGTTTAATTGAATTAAAACCTTTAATTGGATATTGAACTCTTTAATTGGATATTGAATTCTTTTATTGGATACTGTAATCTTTAATTGGATACTGAAATCTGTGATTGGATACTGAAATCCAATCTACACGCATTGGTCTAGCACAAACAGATTCATTACACCGTTCAGCTCCCGAGCCGCCATTAACCAATTTTATGGGGATTTTATGAGGAAAATGATAAGGCGTTTCAAAAACTCTATAAAACTGGTATTCGCTCGTAAAACTGTTTTGTGGGTGTTTTATTGCTTTTGTATGCAGTTCATATAGTTTTCTTACTTTAGTGGTTTTAGATAACTGAGATTGTAATTTTTATATCACTCAAAAATGTTGATTTTTATCACCAAACTCGAATGTAATATTAATGATGTTAACACAAATATACAGAGGCTGTCTTGGGCCAAGAGAAGAGAGAACTTTTATTCTCCTTGTTCCTTTCTTTTAATTAACATTCCTCAACTAATTCGTTCAACAATACGTTGTAAGTGTAAAATCATTTCATAACATACGAGTGTCATCCCTCAACAACGACGACAATAGGGGCGGCACACAATGGCCGGTTATTGGCATTCCACTGGACGCGACTATTGTGAGCAGCCTAATAACAAATCGAAGTTTCATTTATGTATTGAATGTGTATGTTTCATATTAATTACGATCTAAAAACATTATGATTAACAAGAAGAACTATTAGTATGTGGATTAAGATTTTGAGCGTTATGGTTTTCTATACTGGTACTCTAAGGTCAAAACATAATGTTCTTTCATATCGAATATGAATTTAAGGCTTTTAAATTGTAACCTTAAAAATATACATATCAGAGAGGACTATGTAAAGCAGTGTAAAAATGAAAGGTTTGAAAAAAATATTTATATGCGATATTTTCCATCATTGTCCAAACACTTACCTGCCGTTTTTCACCGATATTTTTTGTCATTAAGGTCTAATTGTCCCATTAATAACAAATAAAGCAAACTGTCAGGATAATCATATTAAAAGTTCATCAGTCAACGTATCGTGGCCATTGCTTTCATCCATCCATTTCAATTAATGATGCCCAATTTTTACCAATTTACAGGAAACAAATACAATGTTCGAATTAACTATGATTAATGACATTTTCATTATGCCTATGACTTCTTAATAAATTCTAATGAATCACCGTGGTTATCTCTATCGTTTTATACAATACTCTTTTCTAAAAAGGCGTATGCTTGGTGGTTGCAGTTTATATCCTTGTACGGGGTTCTTCCATACCATTGGAAAGGCCCTGGAAACCAGAGTCAATATGCTCGATGAAAGGGCAAGAGAATCCACATTAGGACACTTGCCTGATTTTCTGCAGTAACTTCACTAAGAAATACACTTCGCGAGTGTTTCATTAATAGGCTCAAGTTGCGTCATTTATAGGTCAGTTATTATTTTGTAAGACAGCAATAGCTACGTATGAAGGAACAAATATTTTCGTTTACGAGTATGTCTTCTGATATTAATAAACGAATATTTTTGACGTGTAATGTAATACTCCGAGATTGGGAGACAGGAGACGGAATATATTAAATATCTTCAAAAACTATTACAGCGCTCCTTATATGACTGAAGTTTTAAGAATTTTTACTAAAACAAAAGAACAACTCAAGTTAAAACTCAAATAAATTTACATTGTTTTTACGACATGACAAATCTCTTTTCAATCGGTCTTCGAAGTCGTTAGCAATGTTGTTGCGAGCTCCGCAACGGTGGCTCTCCAGGAAGCGTCCAATAATTCTTTATTGGGACCATAAACCGCTTCTTTAGAGTAAACAAGAACATTGTAGAGATCGCTGTGGACGTTTTGAGTTGGCTTTTGGAGATTCCGTCGCGTTTAAATCGATATACGCTTGGGCAAAATCCGAGACGATCATTTCGTTTCATTGACAGAAAATCTGTACAATTCCAAGCATTTTGTTTCTGTATTTTCATTGAATATTCTGAAACTAAAACAATGGGCTATTGCAATAACATTTATTCGAATTGAAATCCCAAGACTACCATAGTTATTAATGGTCAAATATTTAATGTCATTAAAAAGTTACAAGCGGTTGCTTTTTGAACATTTTAAATAGTACTGGTTACGTAAAAATACTTAGACAAACTTACATATTTTAAAAATACATATGGTTCTGTTGTGAACTATATTTTTTTCAGACGAAAGTCTAGCTGTCCTCTTCCAAAGGAGTGGTAGCAATGCCATCGGTAACGATTGCTCTACCGAATGTAGAGTTTGTTTCATACCGACACCGAGTATTGCTAAAGTTCAATACCCACCTGATTTAATCCAAGCCGAAGCAGAGAGAAACACTGTACATTGTTATTTTATGCACCCCAAAGGATTTTATTCTTCTCACGGCACATAAAGAACTGTACGATTTCCGTTTTAATAAGTGAATAGAGGCTGGTCTTTCGTTCGCTCAAATGAAGGTGGGTGGATGTTTTTTATTGCGGTAAATGTTGGTGGCCTAGATATTTTATTGTTTCATAGTATAGTCTATAGATATAACAACGTATGTATTCAAAAGTATGCTTAAGTAGAAATTCTTACAAACGATTGCATAACACGTATGCATACACAGACAGATTTCTTTTCATAATTATTATTCATGATAGGTTGTCTCATGTTTGCATACTGGCTTTTGAACAGACATTAAGACATATTCATATCCCGCTAATTCGTCATGGTCCAGCGTGGCGAACTTCGGAAAAGTTTCACAGACAATTTCAGTATTTTTTGAATTACTTGCGAACATTGTTGGAAGTTTTTAATTTCCTCCAAATTAATATAAGTTACGTAATGTTACGAGTTACCGTTGTTTTAAACAAGCTTCCAACTTCTTCTTCATTCTTTAATAAAGAAAAATGAGAGTTGACAGTCTGGCAGCGTCTAGCTTGTGGGTCCAATGGTTAGGTTAGTAGGTTTGATTGGTGAGGCGGAGGTCGTAGGTTCGATTCCCATTTAGGACGAATATTTGTGTGTTGAGCGCATTTGTTTGTTCTGTGTCTGATTGTAATAAAAATGTTTATTTAAGTAACATACAGCGTATATATCTTTATCAGCGGTCCATTTACCATTTCATCTACTTTGTAATCAAATAGTCATGTGGGGAATTGTTCACAACTATTATTATTATTTTCTCTATCACCAAAATCATCATTACAATCATCAGTCCATTACTCTAACTATACATTTACTGTTACCTAATATATATTTATTGAAACAAACAGTATGATATATTCAAGCTTACCTCAACATTGGGTAAAAATGTATTATGATAGCCGACATTACCTTTTGTTATAACGCGCTTGAAACTAACGACTGTTTTCTTTCACCGCGTCCAATTACCGAATAACACCGCCAGCGCCACATGGCCCATTGAAATATGTGACTCTATTCAATACGAAACATAACCGCTCGAATAAATATATCTCTGGACCCCTTTATTGCTATTTCTTGCCATTGCCTTATCGTCGTAATGCGGTAAAGTGGTTATGAGTTATTAAGGCTGTATTTATAAGGCTGCATTAGTATGATGCCTCCCACGTTACGATCCTTAAGCGCGTTGGTGTATGCATTTATAAAGAAATTGTAGTGCTCATCTCAGAAACACTTGACAGGGACGGGGAATCGAACCGGCAACCGGCCCCGCTGTCAGGCTCCTTAACCAACGTACCCAAAGCTAATAACTATTAGTTAGTAACGGTCATTCGTATAAGAACATTATGTTGCTCTCGGCTCCAAGCGTTTCAATCCCTTATATACTATATATATGGTATGTATTTCACAATAGCGTTCAACAAATGTGTTTACTGGAAGATAATGGGGAAAGCCAGCGACGGGCTGGATGCAATCTCGATGCGCTTTGAGGATGCATTATCGAAAATTTAATATGGCGATACAAAGCGATACAAATAAGACTGGAGAGATCTCCTTCACAGTTCTGTTACAATCTCTATATATGTATGCATTATATATGTATATGTGTGTGTGTGTGTGTGTATGTGTGTAAAACAGGAAGTTGATCAATCAATCGGTCAGTTGACTGACTGACTCAGAGATCAACGCATAGACGAAATCGCTGACTTTAGAATACTGTGTGGCGTACTGGTTGCATTATGCACTATTTTTTCATGTCATTCCTGGGATTACTTTGCTTACAGATGCCCTTGTCAACTGTAAACGAAAAGGCTGATCAAAACTTTAAGCGAAAACTATCGAAACAAGAGTGTTAGTAAGCACTAGGAAAATATTTTGTAAATTCCACCTCTAAGGGGTAAATTTAAGTCAGTAAAAACCGTTTTTAATTTATTCGTACATGTACTACGAATATGGCGACTAATATTCGTAGCTGACTAATATTTCGTAGCCGAATAATTTTCTTACCTGACTAATATTCGTAGCTGACTAATATTTGTGGCTGACTAATTTTCTTACTTGACTAATATTCGTAGCTGACTAATATTCGTTTGAGAAACTACATGTTTCCTGGAACGCGTATAAAACAATTTCTGTTACTGTTAGCACAGAATAGATCCCAGAAATGTAATAACGCTTCTCCAAGTGTGTACAGATTGCATTGAGTGTGAGGCGTTTGTTAACGACTATAGTTTACGAATGTATTGAGCCCATCTATCTTTTTGTTCTGTAAACGGAGAAAATAAATGAAATGTAGGATATTTCGTTACATAATTGACAGTTTAAAAAATGTAAAAAACACGCTTGATAGCAAGCTGAAATAAAGTTGAAATTATTCTTATTTTTTAAGCACGAAGAGTTTGTTTTGCAGCGATAAGAATTCGACAAATTCATTATAATTATTATAGATAAATTTTCTGTTGTATGTTTAACATTTTTAATGAAATTGTATATATGTTTTTAATTACTTTTTATTAGATCTTTATGAAAACTTTTAAATAAACACCAATTGAAAAGTGTAATATTAAATTTAAAGAAAATGCATATTGGGATATTGATGATTAATAATTTTCACAGCATTAAATTATTATGAATTATCCCAACTACTTTGACAAAAAGTTATATACAGGAAATACACATTTTAATTACATCCAAATTAAAAAACACACATAATGAAAAATATACAAAAACAAAAAAATTACAGACAACATTAAAAATACGGATGGATGGAAAGGCGGTATCAATGAAACATTTAATATATTTAATCAAATTGTTATTAATATAATAAATTTATCAATGTGTTGTACATTGACTAAATTCCATCAAGGGGTTTGCAGCCGAGCGTCTGAGCATTCGAGTAACTTCGTGAATACATTCTAAATTCTAATACGTTCAGTAATTTCGAGGGAACAGGACCCAGTTGCTGGCGGCGAAGATTTGCAATGGAAATGCATCCATTGGTTCCCGTTATGTAACCTATTACGCTAATGTTCAAAATAGGAGCTTGAATTTCTCACGTGCACAAAGGTATTCCTTACAATTTGGCCTCTTGGTCTATTGGTTATGGAGACCCTGACTAATAAACTGGAGGTCTCGGGTTCGATTCCCACATAAAACAGACATTTACGGCTGGGTGCAAAGATTGCATCAGGTAACACATTTTGGCAACCCTTAAAAATAAGTTGATATCAGAAATGTTAAAAAAAAAAATTATATAAGAACCAAAAATGATTTCAGATTCACCTACCTGAATGCCAAAAATATTTTTTAAGGTCCACATTCTACAAGAAAAAATCGCGTATAAACCTTATTGCATACACGTATTACACAAGAAGGTTCAGACGTAAATACCCCTGATACATCGAAGACTGCTGTCGTGAGCTCCATATGTAACTACATATATCCAACCGACATGCGAAGCTTCAATCCCATTCCTACGGGAAATCCGAAGCGCAGTACCCGAGCTCAAATATCAGAGGTACAGGTATTGCGAGAATTGAATCAATTATTGTAATATACAATATTTTGATACAACTTAACATAGCTAGTTATCTGCACCGTCCCGTTTATTTAATTAAGTTCCATCCGAACTATATACGTTTATACAAGAAACTATTACGTGGGTTTCTTCAATAAAGACACCAAAAATCCTTTTTCACTCTTCAAGTATACTTGGTTCAATATTATTTATAAGTATAAAATGTAAATGTTTTTTTTTAAATATGTACTTATTTTATTCTTAATTTTAAATTTAATTGAACTCTTCATTTCATTTACTTTTAAACTTATTTCATGTTATCATTTATTTGTAGCTACAAATTGACAAATAAGCATTACAATACAATAATTTTTGCAACAAAAATTATAAATTGTAGGTTTTCAGCATCTACTAAATCTACATTTATTTTGCAGACGTATTATTATGTTAGTTCTATCTTTTCAACGTGTTAAGCTTCCCTTCTTTTTACAATTATTCAAAGCTATTCTAAATTCAAACTTTCGAATTCACAACAAGGGAAATAAATCAAAATTAAGTTACGGTTTTCCAAACGTCATCATATCATATATCTTCTGAAGGAAATAGGATTATCTTGAGCTCCATACGGCTGCAACTTGAGAATATTATAGGGTATGAAATTTTCATTTGAAACGCGCTCAGATTACCCGCTAAGTCGGGCTCTGGAGTCCTTACAAGTGAAAATCTAGTCCTGCGCGCCACTGTGATTCATATTCCAAATGCCATAGAGTTTATTATGGTATTCTGAGCGGAATATTTCGATATTTCATATTGAGTTAAATTTATAATACATATCGTTTACATGAAAGTGTAGTAGTGGTATTTAAAGTAATACGATATAGTTTCTTGCATTACACACGTTTGAATGTTATACCCACGTAATGTTTATTTATTTATTTATTCATATATTGTGGAACACAGGTTTACAATCATAGTCCTCTGTATTCCCGCCGCAAACGGGCATACAAATTATAATTAAAGTATATTAAAATTAAAATAATATTATAATTAAAATATGTCACTATACAAATATAAATCAATACGTACAATTTAACTATATTAAATATTTACTGTTGTTAAATTATTACATGAAAATCGACATACACGGAAGATTCAAAACAAACAGACATTTTTTATTCCGATATTAGCTGGTTATTAGTATAAAGTACATTTTCTCTGATAAGTGATTAGTTGAGTGATATTTTAGTGGTCTACGTGTACTAGCGTACGGTGGGAATGACTCAGTGTGGCAACTCTAGGGAGGGGCAAAATATCGATACATTGTTGGAAAATAATCGATGGAAACGGTCGATGTTTTTAATGTCGATAAATCGATATTTATTATCGAATATCAAATTCGATGTTTCTCGCCCGTCTCTTGAAAGTGCAAATTAATAAAATCCATACAGATAAATGAAATCGCGCTGTCCGTATTTAGGGCGCAAATGAACAACTAACTCAGGCTACTTCTATTTAAATTTTAATTCAAACGCGGACGAAGTGGCGGGCTCGGCTGGGTAATTAATATGACGCGTGCGTGCTTTGTTTTCGATATATCGATATATTGTCACCATCGCCACATCCCTAGGCAGGTCAGAGCGAAAAAACCACGACAATGGAGCCGGCCAATTGTGTTCGCTTCCAATTCGGTTTTTGTCCGAATACTTTCTCGATACTATTCGCCCATTTTTTGTCGATACTAGGGCGAGGTGTAAGAGCGTTTTTTTCATCTAAATATCGACTTTTTACACTCAACACGATGGTACTATGATTTTTTTTACAACAACATACCATCACGCGAGGTCACTAACGGGGCAGGCAGGGCGCACCGAGCGCCGAATATCTCTGTCCTTTGCAAACCTGACGTGCGCCTAGATTCATCGCTCTGCTACATACACGCCGGTTTCGGAGACTCTTGACTCAAATAAATGACCTAAAAAGGTCTCCTCGAAAAGATCTCTAGAAGATAAGCAGTACTTAAATGCGAAATTTAATGTTTATAAAATTTCCAGTGTGAGGAAATTGTTAAATTAAACAAATAAATAAACAAAATTAAGACTTAATTTTTCTGTATCATACCTTTAACACCAATACCAAACTAAAATGTCTGTCTTGAATAAAACGACTGTTTTCTCAAGTGCTTATAGTTATTTCTGTCTGTCTGTTTGTATGGCCTAATATCTGAAACGGCTGGACTGATTTTAACGGGACTCCTACTGGAAGACAGAGGTTATGGAGCGACATATAAGTGCCTTTTTATCCCGAAACGCCCACGGGATCGCAAATCTACGCGAGCAACGCCGCGGGGCACGGCTAGTAGGTGAACAAAACGCAGCGAAACACGTTGCTATAGCAACGGATCGCAAATGTCCCCGCCACAAGCCGTCTGCGGCTGTCTATGGTTGGAGCAATAAAGATTAGCGCGACTCTATGGCACGAACTGCTTACTGCGTAATGCATTCCGTGTTTAAGACGCTTAGCGCCGCAGCTGCTTTATTATTATCGTTATTCCAAAACCAATTTGATCAGACATTGGCTGGTGAGAGAATCGAGAATCTTCGAAACTTTAAAACAATGTGATGACTGTTTAAACACGTCAGGTTTGCAAGGACAACGATGCTGCGGAGCACTGCCCGTTACGGACCTGGCGTGATGATATAATAATTACTAGTGGTCGCCTAGGGGTCGAAAATCGACCGTAGTTCATTAAATTAATTTTTAAATTTGAAAGCAGTTTCTA
>DWEM01000711.1:0-17310 GCA_018245935.1 Agara belti belti
AGTTACTGAAAGTGAAATGAAAAGTAAAATATACTTAATAAAGAAAAATTGAAATGCAGTAAAATAAATAAAAAGAATAAGTAATTGTATGACTACTGCTTGTATTAGAAAGGTTACAGGTAGGTATATTTGTGTAATTAGTAGTAGTTCTAATCCGAAAGCAGTCCGAGAAATTATGGGATGGGATGACTTCATTATCACTAAGCATGAGGCGCAATATCGACAATTTATGACAATTTTACGATTTGACGTCAACCTTGCTCGGTACGTACCTAATTGCTGTAAAAAGAAATTCGTAATAAAGCGGTCACGCCGATTTGTATTGATTTTCAGTTTCACGCTGAATTGCCAGTAGATAACGTAACCAATGCAGAATATAATGGATGCGGCTGTCAAGGTCAGTATTACAATAAACAACAATGGTTGTTTCTCATTAAGTATCTACAATATTGTCTTCGAACATAAAGTCAAATTGTACAATGGTATTGTATTGCAAGTTGCTGTTTTTTTCTTTTGCAGATCCTCAATTATACGAAACATATCTTTCAACGCGACCTGAAAAAATGGAACTGAATGCTGCGAGACTAATAGCCAGTTTTATACCAAAATACGAGTAAGACAATATAAATTTAGAGTCATAAAAATATATTATATTTACTTATTATCTATACTAGAATTCGGTGCATAGGCGAAAATCAATCATAAAATTTATATTTGACTGAATTTTTTGTCTTCATTTTTTTTATTTTCTCCAAAATGTTTTTTTTATTTGGTAACATTAAAGTTCGTCGAAAGGGAAAACCAGGTAACAAACAGAGAAGAAAAACGTACTGAAAAGCGTTATTGCTTTTTAAAGATGGTTTATTCTTAATAAAGCTAAACCTAATTTTTGTTATATTGAAATTCAAATCAATTGTTCAAACTTAAAAATATAATGAATTACGGTCACTTTCGGCTACTGAGCGAATACTAGTCCGTACAAGTACAGGCTACAAGATTCGCATCTGTAGTTTGTTTTCAATTAGAACCAGCCTAATTGAAATTGCAAGAAGACCGTGTGTCGTCGCTGGCCAGGTACCCTATCCTTATCATTACGCAAATAAATTACAGTGTTCACGTCCACGTGGTGCACGTTTCTTCGGAAGGTGTGATTCGTATCCTAGAACGAGCGCGTCAACAGCGCATTGCTGCCGGTAACGCGCGCTGGCGTGCTGGCGTCACCGCTGAAACCTGTAATCATTACCTTACAATCAGTTCCGAACAGATACCACCGGGACATTCTGAATTTAAATGTTCCCCGCCAATAAGGAACAACACTAACAGGGTGTGTATCTTTAAAATAACACATTGTTTTCACTGCTCGTGACCTGGATCAGCTCACTAGTCTAGCAGCTAGTTAACTGCTGCTGCTGAACCGCAGTTTGTGGTTTCGATTCCCACAAATATTTACGTGTCGAAAATAAAGGAACCAGATGACCGTTATAGACACTGCTGACTAAATAATGGATCATGTACGTTGCAAAGGGCTTTAGTAAATTCCCGTACAGTTGTAGCATCAATCAGATCTTTTCTTACTATTGTATAGTGTGAAACGATAAATCACAGAACTTAAAAAAAACAAATTGTATTGGTTCTTCTTAATTTATTGTTTCTTATAACAGTAACAGAAATATTTACATTTTTATTAATTGTAATTTTTCCACCTATGCAGCAAATTCTTTGGAAATATATTAAGGATAATAGAATTGATTTAATTGCTTCTGATCATTCTCCGACCATTCCGAGGCTAAAGGAACCAAATTTCTTTAATGCTTGGGGTGGAATATCTTCTATACAATTTGGTAAGTCATCTCGATTTGAGAAAATATATCTTAGGATTCTATACACAGAAAGATAAATGTTTAACTTTTTGCCGCCATTGTCGTTATATCGGCGTCACGAAGACAATGCTATCAATTTTGTGCCGAATCTTCATATCTCAAACGACATAGTTTAATCGCAAATGAATATGAGAATGTACCTTCCAATTAGGTAGGTACAAATATAGAATACCTAAATATTTGCTTGCAATTTACTGTGACTTTTTATTTTAAGGCTTGTCTTTATTCTGGACGGAAGCAAAACCACGGGGGCTTGGCCTGGAGGCTATGGTTAAGTATTTATCAGCGGGTCCAGCTCGGCTCTGTGGTCTGGAAAAGAGGAAAGGTGCGATAAAGCCAGGCCTTGACGCTGATCTAATTTTTTTTGACCCTGACGCATCGTTTATCGTTACGCCTGAAATAATTCACTACAAAAACAAGGTAAACTTAATGAAATAAATAACAATCAAAACAGTAAATTGAATTGCACTTATAATTTCCATACAAAATGAACCGTAATGTTCATTTTAAGGCTATTGTAATACTGTTTTTCTAATATCTATATTTACGTGTTTACTAATGTTCAAAACTTAAATTTTTCAGGTGAGCCCGTATATGAATCGAGTGCTTACGGGAAAAGTACTAAAAACGTATCTAAGAGGCCGTTTAATTTACTCTTCAGATCGACTGGTAGGCGACCCTCAAGGAGAATTGTTAATAAATAATAATTGATTTCAACACAATAAATAAATGTTATATGAGTAATCTTTATTTTACACTCCACATAGAAACACGTAATGTATTATATTATGTGGGTAGTTAGAACAAACACTATTACCTACACATAAAATTTACTTCATGCCGATACATGAATACCTAATATAGATACAGGAGAATGAAAACGTTTACACATCTCTGTCCGTCATGTGTTTTGGCTTCCTTGCGACTTATACAATGTATATACATTGTTTAAGAGTGACTGTAATGTTATCAAGATTGAATTGCACTTGCATTTTCCTGCTTGCGGCAAGGCCTATATTTGCAGTGGCAAAGTCCCACGCAGTAGGTAGTTAGTATATATATGTTATCTACCTACTATAATGAAAGTCAATTTACAATTTATCTGCACATTCAATAATTTTTCTATATTTCGACATGGAATAAATAAATTTTTTCCAAATTCGAAATTTAATTAGGCGAAGTAGGCTATAAGTACATAAAAAAGCTTAAAATTTATATTTTCTTCTGTAACAAAAATTCGCTAAAAGTAATGGTATTTTTTTATATTAAACAAAGAAAAGTTTTCAATACTTAAGTACACTAGTGTCACCTGTTCATTACTTTGTAGGATACGTTACGTAGTGTCAGATACACGACAGTTGTCAACAATCTCAGATTGTTGACATTTTCGTATCTCTCAAATAAAGGACAATTTAACATAAAAAATTCAATCTTCGTACATCTATCCAATTAGCTTTGAACAAGATGTAAATAATCACAAAAAAATACTTATTCAATAAATTGCTGTTATATTTTTATTAATAGTTTTGTCGACTTTAATATTGGGTGCTGTATATTTTAATGCGGATCATACTGTTTTGATAATTTTCTGTTTGACTATCTGTAAAGTCTGCAGAAGTTTAAATTACAGACAACAAAATTATGACTGATTATAATAACCATAGACTATACACTACGCTATTGACAAATGTCTAACTCTGATTGTAACCGTTTGTATTTTTGAAACCAAGTTTGTGTTTTTTTCTGATCGCCAATATAAACTAGCTTGCTGGGTCCCGTTAATAGACAAGATATTTCAAGACAAGTGCAAATTTACAAAATTTATGATTAAATATAAATATATCATCGTTTTAAATTTGAGAAGGTATCATTTAATCTTGTCACTCATTTGTTTGACAGTTCAACTTAGGTTAACCTCTAAAACATTTTAAAAATTAGCGTAAAGCTGAATGTGTATGTGATGTTGTAGATGCCCAGCGTAACTGGTAACTTCGACGGGACCCGGCAACCAGACGGCAGCAAAATGCAACTCGAGTGTTTAGAACTGGCAGGATGTACTCTCGACCGGTATATTAATGTTGATAATTCCCGCCCTTCGTTTCTAGAGGTTTGTTTTTATTCTTTCTAGGTGTACTCATTACCAGAACAACTTCACATAGTTTGTTTGGATTGAACTTGCAGTTAAACTTGAAATGTTTTCAATTGTTATATCTGATATTTCTGTTTGTTAAGCTCCAATAATGCCATTTGTAGATAACTGGTGTAGCAGTACAAAGAAGTCCAACATGCAGTGGTCTGAATGCAGGGGACTACAGAAACTTGGCTACTTTCCTCAACCACCCAACACTGTCTCAGCTGAAGATACTGAACAAAGTTCCCTTGCCACCTGAAATTATGGAGCACTTTGCCCGTATCCTTTTACTTTTTTGAAACAAAACAAAGTCTCAAGGATTCTTATATTGGTAGCTCTCTCTAAATATGATGATTGATTTTGAAACCTTGTAACCTATAAAGCTTATGTGAGGATAAATAGATATTATTACACTCAAAATGTATGTAAGCTAAGTAAACTGAATGCTTATAATCTTTTGGCGGATACTATTATCATACATCTATAATTGTTAAACATGTATGAGGAACCCACTTCATTTGTAACTTGATGCATCTTCATTTGCTTAACAGGTTTAGATTTCTTAAAAAGCTGTGGGTTCATACTCGGAGATGATATATTTGGTAGCGGTGGTGCTGTATATGTTGCCATTGTTTTGTTTTGTATGTATATTATTATTATTATTTGTGTGTAGCACTAATTATTGTTCATTAATCTTTGGCCTCAGTATAATTGTTTCTTAAAAATTATCATTAGTCAGATTATATTTGGTTACAATTTATAATTTAAAAGTTATCATAAATGTAAAATTTAATATAGACTTAATTACATTATTGATATGATAATTTTTTACATTTCGAATCAGATATGCAGTGCAATTGTTTGATGGGAGTGTTTCCAGAGATCAGTAGAGTGTGGCTGGCCATAGACAGCAATATATATGTGTGGGCATTTGAACATGGAAGTGATGTGGCATACTTTGATGGGTTAGGGGAAACAATAGTCAGTGTGGGCCTAATCAAACCCAAGTCTGGAGTTTTTCAAAGTTTTGTCAAATATTTACTAGTTCTTACTACTACAGTAGAAATAGTAGTTCTAGGTATGTATGACTTTGTATTTTTTTTAAAAGTATGTTTAATAAGTTGATTATTTGACTTTCTTTAATAAAATACATTTTCATTAGTGAAAACATTTTTGATAGTTTCAAAATCTTTGCATAATCTGAAAGCTGGAATAATTTGGATTCAGAAAGTGTACTCTATATCAGAAGGTTGGACAAAGTAAAAGATAACATGTCCGGTATTGAACCTAAAAGAGATCAATAGAACTGTTGGGTGTTCATAAAAAAAACACACTTCATGCATTTGTTGAATAATGGCAAACCCTTGTGATATGATTCTCTAAAATGGATTTGTCTATCAAAAGACCTAGCAAACAGCCAAATGGGCCACATCTGCCTGTTTGCTAGGTTAATTAAATTAAAAAAACATGGATTCATATAATGCAGATTTTGTCTATGGACTCTGTGTCTATGTCTATGGGGGTCTACCTCACTATCAGAAGAGACCTGTGTCCAGCAGTGGAACAATACAAGAATCAGCAAAAAATATGGGTGTCTACTATATTGTTTTTTTTTCTCTTGTAAGTACCACACTTATTGTTTACAGGTGTAACATTTTCTAGCAATAAGTCAGATGGAGTGGATGAATTCGAAGAAATACATTTAGTTCCTGAACCAGTTTTTGTGTTGCCAACAGATGGCATTTCTATGATGTGTGTTAAATCAACTGCCAAGGGAAGAATATTCATGGGTGGAAAAGATGGCTGTCTTTATGAAATCACATATCAGGTGCAATATTTTTATTAATTTCAATTAATGAAATACTTACATTTGATTGAATTATTATTTTACTTTATATGTTATATAGAAGCAGCTATAAACCAGTGGCTTGATGTTCAGTTTCTCACTTCCGAGATCTGGGTTCAAATACTGAAATGAACCATGTCAGCCTTCATTTATGTTAATTTAACAATATTTCAGGCACAACTAGGATGGTTTGGTAAACATTGCAAAAAGGTGAATCATTCCACCAGCGCTCTGTCGTTTTTGGTGCCATCATTTCTGAATGCCGCTTTGTATGATGAAGATCCCATAGTGAAAATTGAAGTGGACAACTCACGTCACATACTGTACACACTCAGTGAAAAGGGCTGCATAGAAGTATTTGATTTAGGTTTTGAAGGAGAGGACTTAAGTCGTATTATGCGAATGTCTCAATCTAGGATTGTATCATTAGCTGTCGACATTGTCAAGTATGTACCGGTGATGCAATTTCACTTAATGATTTTTAATAATTTCAAAAATAATGTATTGCACTTAGTTAAAAATATATAGTTAAAAATATTTGTGGACATTTGGACAAAAGTCAAAGACTTTTTCATAAAACAATGTTGTTTATCTGTTTTAGGACTGTTGAACCAACAAACTTTAAACCTGTAATAGCCATATCGGCAGTTGAGAGCTGTGAATCGGAGCATTTAAATCTAGTGGCGGTAACACAAGCAGGCACTAGATTTTACTTTTGTGCTGGCACCGAAAAGTAAGTGATTATGAATAAACGAATTATCAATTCAAATCATCTTCATTGCACCCCAGTAATATAAAAGAATAATTTGCTAAATAAATACTTATGTGACATATGGCAGTGTTATCACTGTATATTTATAGTTTGGTTGTATAGCAAAAATAATCTTGTCAGCCTGCCAATTTGATGTAGTGAGCATAATTTAGCTAATTCATTTAAATATGTATCTTTGCCAAGATATGGTATATAGTATTTGCTGCGCCTTGGGGAGAAAGGCGCAAAAAGAGCCTCCTTCAAGGCCGGCAATATATTAGCGAACCAGCAGACATTGCAAATGTCCAAAAGAAAAGGTTATCATTTACTGGCAGGTGGCCGGTTTGTTTGTTTGCCAGGTTTGATAACAAAATTCAGATAAGATACAAACAAGCTGAAACTGCTAATTAATAGCTGAAAAATAACAATCTTGATTTTTCAGTCAAGACGGCCCTATGCGGCCACAATATCTGACTCTGCTGCATGTGAGACTACCTCCTGGATTTACACCTAATGCATCAGTACTCAAACCAAAACAAGTCCACAGTGCCGTTTATGATAACGGTAAGTGAGTAATTCAGATTGAATTGTTGCTATGTCAACATTTGAATTCAATTTTGAATGAAAATTATTTTTTTCACTTCATCACATAAAATAATGCCTCGTTATTTCTTCATTTAATTTTCACACCTGAGGAAATTGTAATGCAGTAAGATGTTTGAACCAAATACGTTAGTTCTATACTTGACAATATGACTTAAATGATTTTCAAACGTTTTTGATAGCTATGTATTATTGTTTTACCAGGTACCCTTGTGATGGTTTGTTCGGCTGGCGGAGGTGAAGCGGAGTCGTTGTGGTGTGTATCCCGGGTGCTAGCGGGCGCCGCCTTCAGCGAGGCCCATTCGTCGCTCGCGCTCGATGCGCCCGCTTGGGCGCTTACCGCATTACCCACTCAACACGCCAAGTATCTGTCGCCTGCAATGTTGGCTAAAAGAGGTGTGTACGTTCATTTTGCCATTTTACGTTAATTAGCTGCTGTGTATCCATCGGAGTAAGCGCCACTTTCAACTGCGTTTTTTTTATTGTATTGCGTTTGACTAGAAACTCACCTGATGGAAAATGAGGAGCAATCTAAGATTAAGCATGCTTGCCTATAAAATGCCTATTCACTCTTTTCTTCAATGATCTCTTGTTATATGTATCGTGAAAGATAGGATCTTGCAAGGAGTTCCATTCCTTAGCCGTCTGTGCCAAAACGATTTGCCGAAACAGTTTGTCCTGTTCATAACAGTCTCAACAAAGATAATCTAGGAGTTCAGATAATTTGTTTGCAAAGCTGAAAGTTTTATACGTGCATACTTTTATTTGACGTATTTTATTAGGTGAATGGTCAATTTGTAGTTAAGTTCGTGTTATTATTAAATAAGTATAGATGAATTAGATGGTAATAAGAATGTTCCGACAGAGGAGTGGTCGGGGTCCCGTTGGGCGGTGGTGAGTGCGGCGGGCGCAGCTCTGGCGGGCGCGGGCGCGGCACCCGACCTCATGCGCACGTTGCTGCGGGACTGCCGCGGCCCCGAGGCGCCGCCCGTCAAGGACCTCTTCCAGGTAACCTACATTAGAACTGGACGCTTGGAAACATTAGTAAAATCAAATACTTGGAATATCGACAGAGCGAGCTGCAAGACAATTTCATGGATTTATTCTTGAATTATATTATTTTCTTGTGTTGTACAAATAAAAAAAATATACCTTATTATGCAATAAATCCTTAATAATAAAAAAAATATCTTATTATAAAGGAAAATGACGAGATGCAGTAGACGGACGCTCAAACAATGATTTCTTCCAGCCACACTATTAGATTAACAATAATAAATAATTCATAATAGTTTGTCATAAATTAAACATTTTATAATACAATATACATATTAAATAAAGTAGCATAAAGTACAAATTGATTAAATACAATAACTACATTTTCAACAAAAAACTATTTATTTCACAATGCACTGAAACACATTTTCTAATGAAATTGAATACTTATTATACAACACGGCCTTCACCAGCTTCAGGGAGTGGATCAAGCATGCGCTTGCGCATTGTACTTGGCGTGCGAGGACACTACGAGTGGCGACCTTTCTGTCAGCGAGTGGGCAGCGCGCGCATTCTTCCTATATGGCAGCCAACTCGCTCCCACGCCTATGTTTCAACAACAACCATCACAACTGGCATCCAGTATAGGTAAAAAAGTATAATGTATCCCAAATGTTTTTTTTTATCCAACAGAAGTAGCAATTATCCTTACTTGGTTTTGACTTTTTTATCTGAACTTGATTTTCGACGATCAATAAATCCAACTATCTTTAAATAAGATTGAAGTCGGTGTCAGAAAATATCTGAACTGTTTTGTAAATTATGTTGGTATTTGTAGGAAATGGAAGTAGCATAGTTACGTCATTCCTACAGAATATAAAATATTATAATTATATTATGCATTCGTTGCAGGCTCTCCAAAGTTCTCGCCGCGTCAGGTATCAACGCCTATGTCAATGAGAGGCCAACAGGATCAAATAAGGCCAGGACAACTGAACCAATCTTATCAAGGTCAAATGAACCAATCTATGGGTTCATTCCCTAATCAGACTGTAATGCCACAATCACCATTCCAACAGCATATGATGAGTCCTACACCATTTAATCAATCGTCATTTGTCGGCAATGTATCACAACAAAACAGGGATGTAAATTTCCCCGTACCTATTGAGTATAGCGCAAAGCACAACGGTCTTTATATTTACGTAGGAAGAATTCTTTCTCCTATATGGAATTTAAAATGTGTATCTATCTCTTCAACACCAGATCATAAAGAGTTTGTAAGTAAATGCATTTGCTCAGAATATGTGACATAAATTTTTATGTCTTAAGATTTATCTTTCCATATTAAATGATCGATTTGAATTTGCAGATGAGTAGTAAGCTAACAGGAGAAGATTGCGCTTATACCGTAAAGAAATTACAGAGAGTTGCAGCTTTTATTCAGCGAGTAGTCGCTCCACCTCATAGTGACGAGCAAGCATCCTTGCACGCTCTCAAAATGTTTATAAGTAAGTACAGGCGAGTAATTTATATCAATTTATTCCATTAAAATAATTTCATTTTTTGTCACGCTCAAAGGACCGCTTGCCTTTTTTGATTTATATTTCTTAAAAAATGTTAATCGTGATCTTACAGCTATGGCAATAGAAATGTTGAGTCTGTGGAAGGTGTTGTGCGAGCACCAGTTTCATGTAATAGCTGCCAGCTTGCCACCCGAACAGCAAAGTGCTTTACAAGCAGCCAGCTTCAGGTCAGTAAAATATTATAACAGTTTCGTAAAGATTTACTTGTTATCATCACACTGATTTTACATCAATTATAATAAGCTGAAATTGTACTTACAACTTGCCAATTTTGTTTTGTTTATTTAAAGAACTTTGTCACTGAACTTGTCAAGTTAAACGTTTCTTATAACACGTCAATGTTATGCCGGTATTGATTTTATTATACCTGGGGTGGTCATATTACACCTGCCTTATAATCTACTAAAAATACTTGTAAATAATATTGTGCACATCTTTCAGAGAACTATTAGTGGGTGGCCAAGAAGTGGCTTGTCTGTTGCTCGGTTCTCTTGTGGCTGGTTACCTTCGAGACAACGCTTCTGTTGATGGCATATCGCAAAAACTGAGACAACTTTGTCCTACGCTTTATAGACAAGAGGACGCAACATGCTCTAAGGTAAGTTGAATGGTATTTATTAGGTCTCCTCTCATTCAAGTGTACATGTATTCAAGTATACATGTATTCATGTGATAGTATCCTTTTGTTTGATTATAAAACTAGTACCTTGTCATGGATCGCTAGAAAACGTGACTTTGTAGTACTTTGTAGTAGTAGTAGTAGTAGTCCATGATTTTGGTTAAACAACACTCAAATAACCTCACCTAGATTTACCATATAATTATATAACATGTTAAGAATGACATTATAAGGTTTAAACTTGGGCGTTTTAAGATCAAGAATACCCTGTAGTCATATCAATGTATTGCTACCCTGAAGTCTCTGATAACATCTCCAAATATCGTATTTGAACTGAATCATCTAAATCAAGTGTTCGTTTTAGGCGAATGAGTTGCTTATATTCGCAAAGCAACAAAAGAATCCAGCAGAGCGAGAAGAAATGCTTCAACATGCTTTGAAACTTTGCAAAGTAAGTTATATAGATATATTTTGTTGTAAAAATTTGGCCTATTGTGAATAAAACCCTCAGTAAATTACATATTATGTTGATAACCAAATATTGCCTTATTTAACAACTATACTTTTACTTTTATTATTATTAATACTTATCTTGACGCCAGATACTCGTGTTGTATATGATTATGAGACTAATACGCAACTAATATTGTATATTTAATGATCACTAATACTATGTCTGTTACAAATTATTGTAATATTTTATAAAGAATCCTTCGTACTTTGTGGAATTGGAATTTGTTGTCGATTGATTTAATAGGTATTTATTTTCTGAAAACAAATTGAGCATACAAAGTGAAAAGAATAAATTAATGTTTTAGGATGTCGCTCCGAACGTGAATCTGCCGATAGTGTGTTCGAAGTTGTTGTCCGCCGGGTTCTACTCGGGTGTCGTAGAGCTGTGCGTGACGTGCGCCAGCAAGCTGGACCCGCAGGACAAGGCACTGCACTACTACAAGAGCGACCAGCCCTCGCAAGACAGAGATGGACATCTCGCCTACTATCGAAGGTATTGCTCTCAAAATATTTCCCCGTACCCTAAGACCCTAGCGACGTTTGAAGCCGAGACGATTGTAGATTACCAACGACCAATACAAATAACTACCACAAGTTGACTCTTGAATATTTTGCGGCGTTAAAGAGAACAGACAAAATATTTAAACCTCATTTCGGAGCAGTTTAAAGTTTCCATAATATGTTGGTTGGCCACTAAATCGTACCTCCATCAATTCTAAGCACCATAGTCCATAACTCCTACTCGTTACGGGGATAGACACCTGTCAAAAGGTGGGGAAAAGGTTTAAAATTAGTTTTTCGCATGTAATTTGTGAATTAAATCTCCAATGTATCAATAATATAATACTATAATTTAGAAACGTGTTATCGCTACAGAATGGAAATATATCGCGAGGTATGCGGCGCCTTGGAGCGTCTGTATGAACGCAACACCGACGAAACCTCTCACTCCGAAACACTCCTTTCTCCAGATACTAACAACCAGGTATTGAGATATTTTTTAACGACTAGAAAGTAGTGTTTTCCGTTGATTTAAAAACTTAACTAAAAATCTACCAACATTTGGTAAAATTATATATCTTAACTAACTTATGCCATTGCTTTTAGGGGAGAAAATTAGTCTGGGAATGTTTGTCACGCGATGACGAACTATTACACGTCGCAGTATACGAATGGCTCGTATCTAAGAATCTTGGTTCAGGTATATTTATTTCACTTTGTTAAACATTCAACTAAGCATTAAAACAGTACCTTCAAGTAACTACTATTTGTCTACGTACTATTGTCTACATTTTGGTTTTAGACTTCGAAAATTTTATCCATTACATTTAAACGTGTATATATTTTAATCAACGTAATATAATGAGTCTACATCAGTGCAATAAATGGTCGTGTTGCAGAATTGCTGTGTCTAGGCGCGGCGCCGCCCGGCAGCCTGCGCACGTACCTGCAGGCGGCCGCGCGCGCTGCGCCCGCGCCCGCCGCGCTGCTGCTGCTCGACTTGCTCTGGAAGGTGCTCGAGAAGTGCGGCGATCATCTCGCCGCCGCCGACGTGCTCGAGGGGCTCGCCACGCGGCCCGGAACAGGGGCCACCCTCGCCCAGCGCACGGCGTGGCTGTGCGCGGGCGTGGTGTGCGTGCGCGGCGCGGGCGGTGGAGGCGCGCGCGGCGGCGAGCTGCTGCGGCGGCTGGAGGAGGCGGGCGAGGTGGCGCGCGTGCAAGCCGCCGTGCGCGCCGCCGCGCTGCAGCGCCGCCCGCCGCCACCGCTGCACCTGCTACGCCGCCTCGACGACGAGCTACTCGAAATCACCCAGGTCACCATCCAAACCTCTATTACCACCCAACAAAATACGAATTTCGGAACTAGCTCTTCTATATTCTCATAAAGAAAAGATTTAACACTTCTCTTTATGTACTGTTCTTCTTAAAAAAAAATTCATTTCATTAAATAATTAATATTCCGGTTCTGGTTCTGGTTTTTAAAAGTTGATTTTGTTGTGAATAGTTGTATGAAGAATATGCAGACCGGTACAACCTGTGGGAGTGTAAGCTTGCCATAGTGCAGTGCTCGGGCCACAATGACGCGCTGCTGGTGGAAAATATCTGGAGCAATATCCTGTCGGAAGCAGAAGCGGCTGCTCGATCCTTAACCACTGCCGACGAGCGTCTCGGTTCAGTGCTCAGCAAACTGACCACCCTGGGCCGGGAATATGTCAATACTGGCCATTGCTTCCCATTGTGTGAGTGACTTTTTTTATCTACCCAGGACAATTTTGCTAATCGAACATCTTATAACTTTAATTGGTAAATATAATTTAAGTTTGTGTTGAGTTTGAAAATTTTGAACTTTCTCATTTGTTAAATGTTCTTGGAACTAGCCCCTGAATTTTGGCCGAGCTAAATTAATATTACTTCTTAGGAATTATTGATACAATTATATGTATGTTTCTATTTATAGATTTCATTGTGCGGCAATTGGAAATCATGAGCTGCAAGTTGCAGGCGGATCACAGCTTGGTGTTTAGAGCTATTTTGAATATTGGAGTTTCTTTGGAACAAGTCCTTGACATTTACATAAAGTGAGTGTTAAATTAATGCAATTTTAAATTTCTTGTTATAATAAGATAGTGAAAAATTATGCTTTACATCTTTACATATGATTTACACTACACAGAATGTAGACGGTTATTGCAGTTTTTTTTATAAATATCACCTATACAACAGCCAAAGGAGCCATCGATGTTCAATCGCAGTCCTCGTTTATGGCCAGCGACACCAAAACAAGTATCTTCTATAGCCCCTCGTACACGGCATGGCGGGGCAGCAAGTAGGGCATACAACATTTAAAATATTCTAATATCAACGTCAGATTGGTGAGTGTGAACGAGCGCGTGTGGCTGGGGTGCGGCGACGAGTCGCACGTGTGCGCCGCGGCGGCACGCCTGCTGGAGGCGGCCCGCGCCGAGCTGGCGCCGCTAGCCGCCGCCCCGCGCCGCCGCGCCCGCGCCCGCGCCAAGGACCTGCACGACGCCGCGCTCTCCGCGCTGCAGGTATGCTCTGTCGCGCTTTCTGTTCCTTGTATACTATCCAAAAACGTACTGAACGCGATCGACCTTAACGACTACATCCAGACCTAAGAGAAGTTTTCAAATTGCGACTTGGCCTTGAAATATTTTTAATGTTATTTTGGAAATGAAACGCAACGAGATAGAAGTACCGACATAAAAATATTGTTATTATTTTGATTGAGCTATGATTAAATTTTTTCACAGGCTCGACCCAACACTCAACAGCTTATCGACAAACTGAATATAGCACAGGCGCACTTAGATCGAATGGACTAAAAGAAATTCCATAGTTAAATTATAATTGATATTTATGTTCCGATTTTACATATACAAAACCTTTTGTTACATTGACATAAAAAATTGTAATACATATAATATTTTAAAGAGACATCGTAGATTTAATGAATTGATATATAATATTGTTTTATTTTGTGTAATTACATTGTCATTAAAGTAAACTATCCAAAACATAGATTATGTTATCGCTATCGAGCGGCAGTGATCGATTACTACAAAACATATATTTAATAATTAACAGTACAATAAAACTACGCCTACACCAATGTCATGTGATATGTATACATTCTAACTGCTGTTTATCTCATTCTGTTATAAAACTACGTCATTTTGTAATCATGTGCAAGTATAATGTGAAAGCTATTTTGTACATCGGAAAATACTGATTTCTATTTTTGTAAATAAATTATTATTCCTACTTGGTGATTTTACTTACAAAGTCTGATTTTAAAAAGTATAATAAATTATTAAGTCTATATAATACTAAAAAACTTTTATATAACATTATCAAAATTCTGTATATTTATTAATCTGCTTAACTGTCAATTCCAATAAACAGCATATTGTGCTGCGATTTTTTCCATTTAATAATAGATTTATAGAAATTATTTTTTAACTGTTGTCATTAAATTTGCATTTAAGTTTCTAGGGTATTTCTTATTTAAGGGCAAATTAAGGTGAATCATCGAAAGGATTCGTGTTTATGTGATGTCCACGGTGCTCGTCATCTGGATACGTGTAAATGCCGGCGTGCGCTCCGCTTATGGCCGGTAAACCTACCGTGTTCATTGGAGATATTATAATATTGCTGTATTTATTTGGATCTTTTCCCGATGAATTTTTTCTTATGACAGTCGAGTAGGTCGGTGTTGCCTTGACAGGCACGTCTTTGATCCTCGACGCGGCCCGGTACGTGCCGAACTCGTCGGGCGGCGGCGGCAGCGAGAACCCGTCCGACGTCTGGGTTATCTCCGACGCTTCGTCGCTGATCTCCTTCGCCGCTTTGTGGCGCATTTTTCTCGGCATCGTGTAGAACGTATTCATCTGAAACGTAACGTATTCAATGAACGTTAACAACGGTCAAAGCGTGTAGGGAAATAGCGGTAATCGCTTACCGGCTTTGCCACGTTGTAGTTCGTTTCGGGGGGCAGACGCATAACTAAGTGATCGCACAATACGTCCATCTCCCTCTTCCTGCTTATGTTTTGGAGCGAGTGCACTCTGCAGCCGGCCGCGTGGCGCGGTACGTCGCTACATTTGCCCACGTCGTGATCTACGTTGTCGTTCATGTAGCGCGCCGAGTGGAACGAACTCGTTCGTCTAACGTCATAATTCTTCGCGGGATACTTGGACATGGCGCGGCGGAACGACTCGGTTCGTCGGATGTTGCATTCGCTGCCGTCGTCGCTGTCGTGGAACGTTTCGCAGTTGGATTCTGTACGGAACGTTGTGCTATCAATATCGGTTTACGATAGGAAATTCCTTTGACCTATCAGGCACATGAAGCTGGTGATTTTTTTTTATGTTACACCAATTTACCACCGTTATGTCTATTGATTTGTAAAATTCACCCTATTTTTGTTAATTTAGAATAATTCAGTTTGCCGTAAATTGTTGTGGGGCTAACGTATGAATTTGGCCGGGGCGATTTGGTCTTCTCTTGTTTTGTAAATTGTAAATTGGTTACGCTACAAGCCAGCGAGTACAGAGGCGAGGCGCAGATGGATGCGGGACGCACCGTCAGTGTTGTATGCGCAGAGCGGCGGGTCGGCGCGGTCGAGCGGCAGGTCGGCGCGCTCGCTGCGTTCGTGCGCGCACAGCACGAGCCCGCACGCCGCCAGCGCCAGCAGCGCCACGCCGCCGCACAGCGACAGCGCCAGCGTCGTTATATTCGTCACCGCGCTTATTGGCTCGTCGACGACTGAAGACAGAATCGCTAACTACATTACCTAGACTTACGATTTGCATCTTTATCTACCGATCTCATTTTTATGTTAGTTTGAAGAGTTGCCTAAGTAGACTCACGTTCACACAAGAGGCGTTCCAACTTAAGTGTGGAATAAAATAACAGGAATTATTTATTATTAGAGTTGTTAATACTGATCCATTGCCGACATTGGAAAACAAGAGGCATTAAGCTATTACTAAATTATTGAAGTACTATTATTAATTTTCTTTTCACTTACCTTTGGTTTCATCGACAATACTATCCATTTCGATCTCCACAGGCTTGCTATCTCCTTTATCATTAAATGCAATAACAACGAATTTATATCTTTTTTGTTTTGGTTCTGGAATTATGAACCTCGGTTCTTGGTTAATACTAATAGACACCACCTGATTCTCGGAATCTAAATCTTGGACTGTGAATTTGAATCTCTGTAAAAAATATTTATATTATTCAAATGTACGTAGATTTTTAATTCTTAGCTAAAGTTATAATATTATAAATACTCAATCTAAATTTTTATCACATATTTTTGTAGTTATTAAGAATCTATTTTTATAAAATGATATAGTTAAGTCTTCATCGACAGTAGAGTAGGTAGCGAGAGGACTAGTAATTTGTTTCGATGTACAAAAATTTACATTTTAGTATTTTTTATTGGAAGGGCAAATACACATTTGAACCCACGGCCCAAGAAGCAATTTGAATCACCCTGACCAATTACCTGTTGCAATCCTCCGTCATGTCCCTCGTCGCACGAGACGGTGATGTCGCGCTGGTTCTTGAGCGCGCGGCACGCGGCCGGCGGCTGCGGCGCCGTCTCGTCCGTCACCAGGAACGAGCAGCGCGTGTGCGGCAACCCGCCGGTGCTCACGTCGTTAAGACCCCAGCAGTATATAACCGCTGTTACATGAATCAACATAGGCTTTAAAATTGTAATTAAATCTATATCTATACCTCTATACTAATATTATAAAGAGGAAAGATGTGTGTGTGTGTGCGTGCGTGCGTGCGTGCGTGCGTGCGTGCGTGCGTGCGTGCGTGCGTGCGTGCGTGCGTGCGTGCGTGCGTGC